>VWZF01000453.1:177459-193196 GCA_013396755.1 Sclerurus mexicanus | reverse complement strand
TGGCTTGTTCGGATAGCCAGATGATAGCTCAGATGAGAAAGATGACCTGGTTGTTTGCAGCACAATTCAAAAACTTACCTACAACTGGAAGGTGAAGGAAGAGCTTCATATCTCATGCAGGCCTTGGTTACCTGAATAAGGTATTTTCTTGATACTATATTTGATTTTTTGTTACTTCAAGTTGATTGATTGCTCAGAGCATTTAGCTCCTCTTTTCCTTCCTGATATGTTCTTGTCAATAAATGGTGCTATAGATCATATTCATTAGACTGACCCCTTCTAAAATGATGTTACAAAGTTAGAAAGGAGAATTTAATTGAGTTCCTCCCAAATTTGTACCTGACGAGCAGTAAGCAGCACAGCTCTCTTTTACTTGAAGTTGTAGTGGCAAGTGAGCATCAGCAGAGCCAGTCTGAGCGTTAGATGAAGATCATAATGTTTCTGAGTGTGACAAACACAGTAAGTACCTGTTACTTGCCTGAATGAAGGACGTTTCAGCATAGTTTACAATTGATTTCCTTATTTCTGTCTTTTTTCTAATACAACAATTAAGACAAGATTATATTAGTTAATCTGCTGTCAATTTATTAAAGATCTACTTTGTATTTAGTTTTATGTAATTCCTATTTCAAGGTATCAGCCTTTGGTTATAGTAGTTTTGCCTCTGTGTACATCAAGTATGTTTTTCTTCCTTTTCCTTTTTTTTTTTTTTTTACTAAGTCCAAGTCAAAGGTATCTTATGATACTTGTACTGGAAACCCAAACCAAACCCCCACTAACAAGTCACATTTCTTTATCTAAGTGTGGAAAAACTGAATACTTGCCTTTTTTTTGTCTTACTGGGGAACCTGTTTCTGTAAAGTATCACCAGCTCACAAGGAGTCCAGTCAGCCTCTAAGAGAGAGTGAATACAGTTATCTGGGGACTTTTATGTATGAGTTGCATGAAAAAAAGATTAGGATTCATACTATCAACAGTCGTTTCTTAATTCCACCACTCAGCTGTTCTGCAATGTGAAGTAAATGTATTAACGAAGTAAAACAAGTGTCAGTCTTCACAAGTTTCTGTGGCACTCTAAAATGCAAGCAGTCACATAAGCATTTTGAAATTTATTTTTATTATTGTTCGATAAGCCTTTTGAATCATTGATATGAATAAAAGCAGAAATATCTTAGAGAACTTGTAGAGCATGTACAGAGGAATACCAGCAGTGCCTCAGAAAGTGTCTCTGTAGCTATCCGGCTGCAAAGATAAAGGTTGTACTCTTGCCTGTGTGTTCTTTCTGGCAAAATTTGCTGTAAGGATAATGATATTGCTAGGAGAGCTGTCTGCTCTTGCTGATGCACACATCAAGTACAGATGACAGAATTGTGGCTTTCCTGATTGAAGCCACTGTCTCACAGGGCATCCGTTCCAGCTGCCATAGAAATCTTGGAGATAGGAGTCAGTGGGATGCCAGACAGACTCCTGATTCTTCCAGACATGGCTTTTCATTCTTTGAGGAATCTTGTGTGTTGGCCAGGCACAACAGAAAGAGTGGTTTCCCTTCAGGTCTTTCCTCCTTTCTTTTAAAAGGCTAGTTTTAGGGGGAAAATGAGAAAGTGAAGATATTAAAACCTTACTGTTCACCATTACTCAACAGCTAAGAGCAAATGGAAATCCTGTGTGGGTTTTTTCAGCTTAGGTTTTATGGTATTACAACATCTTGTAACAAACTTTCTCTTGCAAGTGAAGGAGGAAGAAAACAAAGCATGGTGTCAGAAATATGTTCATGCATTACATCAGTGCTTTCTTCTACACTGTTCAGACATTCAACAATTCCCTACAGTATGTAGCTGCACCACTTTCAGATCTGTAGGGCTGCTGGAGATAACTACATTAATCAAGTAACTTAAACAGTACTTTCATTTTGGAGTTACACACATCACTGTGATTACTAAAAGGGACTCTGAGGGCTGAATTCTGAGCTGTGACATAAAAGATGTATTTGTGGTAAGGAAAAATGATGTTCATTTAAGTTTTGTGAGCAGTAGCGCCTGATTTATGTTCCTCCTGGAGAAGCGTTTGTGTAAATGAAGGTGAAAGGTGCTGGGTGGTGTCAGGAAGTAGTAGATTTTATCATACCTGTTTTAGTCTGGGTGCTGCCTGGTAAGTAGCAGGATTTCTCCTGTCTGTCTTGTGGCACAAATCATAATCCCTTGCCCAGGCATGTCCATGCAGAATGCAGAAATATCAGTATCACTCTGCATAGGCAGGCTCATTTAGCCTGAGTCTTGATCTTCTTTATGTTCTTCAGGGCCTCAAACAAGATTATGACCATGCTGCTTGAACCCAGCAATATCAGAAGACATGGCTGCAGCTTGATCTGGTTTCTGCATTTTCTTATAGTATCTGAGCACTAATACAAGCATTAATATTTTCAACCTTACAAAATTTATGACCTTTGAAAGTATTAGCTGTGTTTGCTGACTGAGAAAACAGGCACAACAAGATCAAACAATTTGCTTAAGGTCACCCAGAAACTGTGGGAGTGAAAACCAGATTCCTTCATATAGACCTCAACCACAAGGCACTCCTCCCTGTCTTGTGGCTGTTTTTCAGGATTTTTCAGGATGTTGTCTGAGTTGTGCAACTGATTAATCTGTCTGGCTATGCCTGTCCTGCAAATGTGTCTAGTGCCCCATGGTAGTCCAGGCACATGTCAGCAGAATGATTTTGCTTCCGATACCTACAAGGCTCTGAGGGCTTCTTTTCCCCACTCTGCTGGAGTGATTTAGGTCCTCTTGAGATCATGCACCTCAGTGAAGCAAATCACAGGACTAGTGACTGCTGCCTTGTACTGGATAATTTCTGGTGATATAGATTTCCTTAATCCTCATTTTTCCCAGCTGCACACAGGGAAGACAATTTTATGTATAGTGTGTCCTCAGCTATCTCAAGTTCCCATTCTCCCTCTGAGAGAGGAATGCCATGTCTTTTTTGGCCTTCTGCATGTTGCACAATATGCCTGCTCAGAATTTAGTGTCCATGAAGAAAACAGAAAAATGTGTGAATGTTTCCCTCCCTTAGCCAGATCCTGTGTCCGCCATGCACTGCATGATTACTTCAAGTTTGTCACAAAACTTTTAAGGGGAAATATGCTTCTTCATTTATGTGGTTAATAAGATGTTCTTGCCTATTAAGATGCCTTCACAAGGAAGCATATACTCCATTTTGGGAAAAATGCTTGGCAGTGCAGAAGCCATTCATGTTTATAAATGCTAAAATGTTGAGGACTCTAAAATTCTTACACAGTATTGCCTGCAAGTCAATCACAGCTATATTGACTCAGGCCAAAAGGAGATCTTTAAGATTAAGAACAGACTAAGCATAAAGTGATACTTCCCAATTTCGTACTAGTTGCAACTTGGACACATATAAAGTTCAGGTATCTGTAGTCTTATGTGTCAGGAAGCTCCAAAGTTTCACAGTGTACAGGTAGTCCTCAGGTGTCCAGTACCATATCTCATACTGGTTCCCTAATTCACTCCTCAGAGACTAGAGAAACACCCAGTTATGTGCTGAACACCAGTTTTGAGATTACACACATGGAGAAGACCTGTTGCCACTGAAATTACTGAAAAAGTATTGTAATGGTTCTGAATTAAGAGATTTGCCTACAACAACAGCAAGAAATTTTAAGTTTATACATTCCCGCTCTTTAGTTGAAATTGCAACTTCACGTGAGATTTTTAGTGACAAAGCACAAAAAATAGAAACCAGGTTTGCAGTATTCCTGGAAATTATGCAATTATTAAATGAAGAGTGCCAAGACTGAGAGAATCCCATAGTCGATACCTTCAGCTGGAATTCTCTTGTTTTAAAATGTCATTTTGGTATTTGCCAAATAGGAGGTGAAATATTTCTCTGAGAGGCTGCCATTTCAGTAATGAAAAGTCCACTAAGTTCAGACTTCCAGATAAGTGAAGTAGCTTCCATTTATTTCCATTTATGTGGATACCCAGAATATTGACATGGACAGATTTCCTGTCCTTTTAACATTGGGAATATTTTCTTTTTTCTGTCTCGTCTTCTGTCACACTGGTAAGCCCTCATAGCAGCAAATTAGCAAATATAATAATAATTTATCTATACACACAGAATTACAATGAGAGGCTGATGGGTAAAAGCAACTGCCTTGATGGCTTTAAAGTTCATGAAATTGTTTGCAATGCCCAGAGAATATTAGGAAGTATGGTATCCTATGAGGCATTTTATTTTCTTTTTACTATAATGGCTTGGTTTGAAAAGTGGGTAGGATAAGGTTCTTGAATTTACTAGAAAGGGCAGGATCCTGGGCCTGTATTTGAAAATCTTCATGTCTGCATCTTTTCTCATCATCTTCTCTCCTACATTCACACCTGCATGCTTCTTTTTTCTGCATTCTGTACCTGAATATTTTTCCCTTTGTGTTTTGGTTTTTTTTTTGTGGAGGGGGTTATTTGTTTTTGGTTTTGTGTTTTGGTGTTTTATTTTGTTTTACTTTCTTCACTCAGTCTTCTGTCTCCTGGGGGTATCTATTCCTCAGGTAACATTCTCAGTCAAACTGCTATAATGCATATGGTATTTTACTTTGGTAATTACTTGTGTAAGTCACTCCTAGAATATTTTAATTCATTTCTTTAACAATGGGCCTTCTACCAATTCGCAGATCTGTTAAAAATCCTTCTCATCATCACTACCACTCCAGAAAAAACAAAACAAAATCCAACCCAAAACCCAGAGAAGATCTGAGAACTAGAAAAGATGCAGGCTAAAGACAGCAATCCACCAGATGGTGGATATGGATGGGTTGTGGTAGTCTCAGCCTTCATAGTGATGGGCCTCACTGTTGCCGTTCTGAAGACTTTTGGTCTGTTCTTTGTTGAAATCCAGCAGCACTTTGATGGACTTGCAAGCACCACTTCCTGGATCACATCAGTATCTATTGCCATCTTTCATTTAGGAGGTAGGTAGAAATGCTGCCCCTAGCATTTTATTTTAATGTATTAACTACCAAAGCAAGTTTGAAAAGCTTCCTTAAAAAATCCCAAAGTAAAAAGATGTAAAGACAAGACTTCCTTCTTATCTCTCTACAGAAAATACAGACAATTTTCTTACAGAAAATAGGCATTTGCTGCCTCAGATGTGGAACTGGTTAATAATGACAGTCTAGATACACAGGAATCTGATTGCCTTAAAGAACTTCATGTACCTAAACTCGTGATTCAATTTTGCTACAGGCTTTGAGTTAAACTCATTGGACATAATTCTAATAACCACAGAGCTTGTTGAATCAAGCTCTTAAACCAGTTTGTGCAAGTTCACTGATCTCAGAGTGACTGTCACTTTTTCAAAGTACTTTAAAACATAATTACTATGACCCTTTCTAGCAGATAAACCATCTGCTACCGAAATGATGATTCTCAGTCCTGCTTTCTCACACTTCCCCTTTTTGTCTCTGCCAAAATCCCCCTTCTTTGCACGTGTTGCCAGTTCTGTCTCTCTTTTACCTCTTTAGAATTATTCCAAGTCATTTATCTAACAGACAACTCACTGAGTTAAAAAGAAAAAAAAAATCTGTTCACTAGGAGAGAGCAGAAGAAAGACAAGACCGTGCAAGCAGAGAGCAGGGGAAGAGAGAGTGAACTATCCCAGTCAAAGGCAATGAGCTATGGGAGCAGGTCAAATACCACACCTCACCAAATGAAGGAGGGAAAAATATGAAACATACTACATTTGGTTCAATTTGGTTCTTTAGAGATCCTTTGTGCCTTTGTAAACTGCATGATCCCTCACGTGATGATGAGGATTCTAAACATGTGAAGGCTTGAACTGTGCAGAATTTGTGAAGTCTGCTCTACATATTCTCATATAGATACATGGTTGCAATAGGTAAATATCCTTACATAATAAATGCTATCATAATTTTGTTTGTGAAAACACTTCATTGCATAGACACTATACAATTATATGCATCCTACTCAGTCCACACCTGTCAGTAATACTGCTTGGAATTGCTGTACTTCCAAACACCATGAGAAACTGATCTTTCTTTGAAAAATGTATTCAGAGAATAAAAGAGTTATCCAAAGTCAAAGTAAAAAGATAAAAAAAGTCATGGGTTGAAAAGATTTATCAGTTCCATAAAACTGCTATCCTTGATGCCTGCTTTGCAATGACTGAAATTGAAAATTTTAAAAAAAATTAATTGAAAAGAAAGTAATTGAAGAACTTGCTTTACAGAAGACAGAAATTAATAAGTGGTAAGGTATCAGTTCGGTTTACAAATTAGACTTATCACTGACATATTGAGATACTATGTTGTCATTCAGGCATTCAAACTTAATGAGAAAAAAAAGGCAGCACAGGAGAATAAAAGAACTCCAAGTCCTACTTTAGTTAGGTTTTGTTTTGGTTTTAACAGATATTTACATTATATAGGAATGTATCAAGGAATAGAGCATATTAAATAATAATATCAAGTATAAACAGCAAAACTGTATTTGCCTAGCCAGGTGTGAGGCTGGCCGACTTCCAAGAAGGCAACTATAATTTTCAGCAGAAATTGGTTTTCATCCTTTGAAATCCTATGAAAATAACCCTCTTTCAGTGAATACAGCTTGATGGCTAACATCTCTGTATAACAATTTATAATGTCTCAGGTCAATACGTAATGGTCCTCATCTTCTCCTGCCTTAACCTTATTTATAGGGACCAGAAGAGTTTCTGCTTAAGATCAACTCAGCCTCCAGTTCTTTCAGCATCTTTCCTGGCCTGGCTTAGTCTTTCTTAATGTGTTCCTCTGGGAAACCTTTGGTATCATTTGGCTCAGTATGAAGGATGATCATTGAATTTAAGGATGATCATTTTAACTCTGGATCCTTTCAACAGCAGCTCTGCTTCTTGTATGGAAGGAGAGCATGTGCTTCTACTCCCAAGGTTTGCATTTGCAACAGGCTGTTCAGTTTACCACAGCAAGGAATCCCCCCCTCACATTCACAGGCTTTCTCTTTGTACTGATGTACACCTCTCATCACCTTTCTCTTTGCACTGTGACTATCATCCCTTTCCATTGCTTGCCGGTTTTCTGTGTGTTGCCTTTTATCCTTTCAGACTCTGGAGTCAAGTAATTTTCCCCATTTCCTATTCTGTGGCTAGCTTCTTTTTTCTCCTGCTACCCCATGTTCAATTTCTGCCTATCTATTTTCCTTATTCGCTATTTAAAGATTGGGTTTTGGTAGTATTTCTGCTCTAACTGCAGATTTTTCTCCTGTCTTTAAGCACTTTCATGGAAGTTATCCTGAGTTGACTTTTCTCTTTTTTCATCATAAAGTATGATTCTCCAACTGTATATGCTTTATCATGTCTCATCCACTACATCTCACAGACCGTTACTGAATTTCAGTATCATTTTTACATGTGTATAAAATCATCATATTTTTGCTGTAAATGCTGATGAGACATTTGGGGCTTGTATAAATTCTGCCAGGTTTGTCTGCTGTCAGACAATATATATCCTGCAC
Organism: Sclerurus mexicanus; assembly: GCA_013396755.1. Taxonomy (NCBI): domain Eukaryota; kingdom Metazoa; phylum Chordata; class Aves; order Passeriformes; family Furnariidae; genus Sclerurus; species Sclerurus mexicanus. The sequence continues at coordinate 185,652 of VWZF01000453.1, read as the reverse complement.
ATTTTGCAGCCATTAGTACTCTGCCAGGTGTATTTTACTCATCCTAGCTACCAAATTATCTTAATTCTGATCTTAATAGGGGTGAACCTACAACGACCTACCCCTACAAACTACTGTAAAACCTTCCGTGCTGACTGCCCTCTCTTCATGGTCTTCCTACTTATTTTAATTTACAAGCATGGTCCTCGTTAATTGAATTCTGTTTTATCCACAAACTCCAGTTTCCAGGATATTAATGGCTTGTAGGGAGCAGGCTCATGCAAGGTGGTACTTGGGAGTCCCCTAGTGGCCCTGGCTATTGAAAGAAATCCTACAGCCTTGACCTCATCTCTGCGATGCGGATGGAAAAACAGCCAGGCTGTATAATTCATCCTTAATTAAGCAAAAACATCCCTGACAATTCAGGTGCTTCCAGACAGTGACTAGGGATCAAAGCAGTTGCTGCACTGTCAGATCTGTACTTAGTGCACTTTTGCCCTTGTGTTGAACAGTTCCTGCAGTCCACTCAGAGAAACTGTACCACTAAAATAAAGATTTAAAAAATTAAGTGCAAATTTCCTGTAAAAAGCATTACCCCAAAATAAGCACTGATTTTTGATCCTTTATAAATGTTTGCAATTCCTTAAAGACATGATTTTGCAAAACTCTAGAAGGAAAAGGTTAGTTCCCTCCAGAAAGTTTTCATGCCAGCCATATCAATAATACAGTCTCAATAATACAATTGAGATTTCACTTTCTGCTAAAATGCTACACTAGCTTCTGTCACAGCTGTACCCTTACATGAAACTCGGTAAAAGTGTCCTGTAATGAAGGCACTGAAATGCTCTTCCCTTCAAAAAAAGTCCACATATTTTGAATATATTTAAGAATCTGTGCCCCAGGAACAGTCATTTCCTTTCAGGAAGGATCTAATTTTGAAATTTCAATTGATGCCCTGCTCCATCCAGCAGAATTAAGTCTGTTTGAGACAAGCTTTATAAGGGTAGTTCTCCTCCAAATGCTTTATTTGATTACTTGGTCATGTCAATCAGCTTAATGTTCCTCATGTATTTTTCTTTGATTTTGCTGCTGATCCAGCTCCTGTTGCCAGTTCACTATGTGTACGATACACCCATAGGACAGTTGTCATCACTGGGGGACTCCTGGCTTTTTCAGGAATGGCACTGGGATTTTTTGGACTCAACATGGCCTGGATGTATGTAACAACTGGCTTCCTACAAGGTATGACTTTATGGCTTTCTTCCACAAGCAACTCAGAGCCCTTATTTGAAGGGTGCTAATGGCAGGAGTTTTGAAATCTGAGATATATATTTTGATTTCATGAGCAGCAAGAATCAACAATGCTCTTAAAAGGTGATTTCCTTCCTGTCCCACTGTAGAAATAAGAATGTGTGCAGCAAACCTGCAATGACAAAGAAGGTGAATAATTAGATGCTAGTAATTTACACCTGCAAATTATATGCAAAGAGAAAATGAGGTATTTTATTTTTCACTCAGAGACAAGAGCTCTGTGAAGGTTTAAAAAATCTTCATAAAGGGTACTGGAGTTCAAGGACATAGAGATCCCAAATTTTGTACTTTGTATCAAATTATCTTATGTTTTGAACATGCAAAAGGCCTAGGCTTTCACTTGATTTCAATCTTTTCCTTTATTTCAGGTGAAAACAGGCCAGAAAGTTTTTTTCCAGCAGCTAGCAGATTTTCCTGGAACAGGAAGCAAAGCTGTCAGGGAATAAAACAAACCATTCCGATGTCCATGCTGGATGTCTGAGAAAATGTCTGGAATTTGAGCCCTTTGGCAGTCCTGGGCTGCCAAATAGTCTAGGGAGCCATTAAAATCACTTTAAGTTAGAGCAGGTTTGAAGTCTGCTCAGAGCACTCAGGAAAAGAAAATGAAAAGCAAATAGAAGTTATACACCAACTTTCTTCATGTCCTGCCTCACTTTCTACCCTGAGCACAGATCAGCTTAACCTGCTGATCTCAGTACTAGCATGGGCACTCTAAGATCTGTCTAGCTTCAATCACAGGACCGTGTGATTTCTCACACAGTACCAAAGCTGTCAAACCAACTTCTTTTATTTATTTTTTTTTTAAAGTGAGACTGTAATAAGTGAGAACTTTATGGTCCTGCTTTTTTTGCTTGAACATATAAAACTTACCCTTGCAGGTAGTACAGCTAAGCTCGTGCTTCTGCTAGGAACAAAAATGTTTTCCTTTACTTTCTAACCTTTCAAAAGTAGGAACAGTGACTGCTTTAATTTCCTTCACAAAATACCTCAGTAGTGTCTAACCTATGCTATTTTTATTGGTGCTTTTCAGGTCTTGGTATTTCCTTTTCATGGACACCAGCCATTAGCATTGTTAGCCATTATTTCTCCAAGAAAAGGGCTTTGGCCAATGCTATTGCCAGTGCTGGAGAATGTGCCTTTGCATTCACGTTTGGGCCATTTTTCCAGTGGTTGATTAGTCAGTATGGATGGAAAGGTGCCCTCTTGATCATAGGTGGCATCCAACTCAATATTTGTATCGGTGGAGCACTGATGTGACCCCTGGCAAGAAGCTGCCTCCTTGAGGATGGCCATTCTCAGACTGAAACCTCACCTGGCAACAGGGCACCCAGGACAGACAAAGAAGATAAGTCTGCCATCATACACAAAACCTTCAACTGGATGCTTCTGAGGCGACCAGAGTTTGTACTTTATTCCATTTTTGGCATATTAGCTGCTATGAGTTTTTTTGTTCCTCCATTATTTTTAGTTCCACTTAGCTACAGCCTGGGAATAGATGAATCATGGACTGCATCCCTCCTATCCATTTTGGCTATGGTGGACTTTGCAGGCAGACTGCTGTGTGGCTGGTATGCCAACCTTCATGTTACCAAAACCATTCATTTGCTGGCAATGACAATTACACTGATTAGTACTTCCCTGATGCTTTTGCCACTGGCTAACAATTATGTTTCCTTAGCAATATTCACTGCCTTCTATGGATTCTTCTTTGGTACAACAGTTGCCATTCACATTACAGTGCTGGCAGATGTTGTAGGCATGCCAGAATTTGACAGTGCTCTAGGGCTTTTCATGCTTATTCGAAGCACTGGAGGTTTTGTTGGGCCCCCTCTTGCAGGTAAGTTAAGATGATACTCTGCCAAATATAGTTTACAAGAGAAAGGGAGATGGTAACCCAAACTGAAAAGATCTGGATCTGCATCCAAATTTCCCACTTTTTTAGCTCAGGGGCATGTAAGCCAAGAAGTATATAAAAATGAATATTTGATTCAAATCTTCTCCAAAATATATTGTTCCCTCTCTTTTCTGTGATTTTAGACACACCTGTTCAACATGAAAGCAGGGACGAATGGCAGGGTTCACATGGTGGTGTTATTGCTTCCTGGATCCCACATAATGTCACTTGATGGCCTCCCACTCTCTTGCTATGCAAGTGTGCCTTTGGGAGAAGCAGCAGACCCATATTTTTGGAGAAAAAACTGAAATTTGAGACTAGTGATGTTGCACAAATGCTGGTATTGTTGGGAGGGTTTCTAGAGAAGTTTAAATAGAACAGCCTGAAACATTAGGCTATGCAAACCGCAAGCAAATATTCACAGAGATGCCTGCTGTTTTCAGACAGCATTTGAGCCAAGCGATATAATAAATGGGTGAAGCAGCACATAAGAACAGTGGAAAGAGAGAGCAGACAATGAGACAGCACATGGATTTATGGACTGGCAACGAGACATAGTCATCTTGGAAAATGCAAGACAAATGAACTGCAAGCTATAGGGACTTTACAAAGTGATATGGCAGAAAAATGACTATTGTGACTTGTAAAATGCACACTGAGTCCTCATCCAAAGATCATTGCTCATGTACTACAGTGACTTCTGTGGTAATGACATCACTAACAGATTGCAAATGGGTCAGACTGCATACATTTTACTAGAACATTTTAATTCACTTTTGAAAATACAGGAACCAGGAAGATTTATAGAGAGTTTGAGACAGAACAGTATCAAAGGTGTGTTGGGAAGATCTGAAATTAACGCAAAGGTAACAAGGAACTTATATAGTGGCTGGTCACTAGTACTAATTATCTGGGGATCAGTGTGACCCATTTGTGTATATATAATAATCTGCAAAGAAGGTATGGAAGAGCAGGGAACCCTAAGTGCCTCTCAAGCTCTCCTCTCCTTCTCTACCAGTAAAATCTAAAATATTTGAATTCACAGTTCCTTTGACTATATAGGGCTGATATCAGATTGGAATGTGGGCTAGAGAGTACCCTAAACATGGACAAACTTTCCACAAGAAAGCAGCCTTCATCAGCCCATAAAGGAACATGCCATCACACCCACAAGAGCAGCCAATATACTGCTGCAATACTACTGCTATACTAGTGATTTCTCAGTACAGTACACAATGGCATCATGTATTTTGGTTGGCTTAAAGCTCCCTGAAAACCAAAGTCCTTTTGCTAACATCTCTGACTCTGTAAAATGATGAATCAGAAACTCATAACACATCAGACAAATTCTCCAACTATGTTTCCAGCAGAAGAATCTCCTTTCCGTCTTTAAACTCTCTTGTGCTATACAGTTTTGGTCCAAATTACAGTAACTGATGACAGCTACACCACAGATCACGAGGCTACTCAGATACACAGCTGCACTGTCTGTACTTCAGTGTCTTCAGTACCTTCACTGTCTGTTACACTTAAAGCTGGAAAGTACTTCAAACTGCATAGCATACTGTTTTGTTAGCAAAATACAAAGCAATGAGACGTGAATTGTGTTTCAAACTTTAAAATGCTATAATGGAGTGATGGCCCATGTGCTAATGATGTAGAAAGCAGCAACACAGGTATGCACCCAGCACACTGCTTTTGTGAGAGCATAGGTTCACACTGCTGAGCTAACTCACATTAGCCTGTTTTCCATTAATCACATTGCTGTTATTTGTTTCTCTGCAGGTCTGATTGTGGACATGGCTGGAGACTACAGAGCAGGCTTCTACATGGCAGGAGCCACTCTCATCCTATCAGTGGGATTTTTAGTTACTTTAGATCAACTCCAACAGAGAAAAGAAAGAGGAAGCCAGACCAGTACTAAACCAGAGAAGTCAATATTACCCTTCCCTTCCCTCCATCTCCTGAAAAATAAAAACAGAAGGTATTGAGAACACAATATAGAGGTGTGACTACATTGGACCTCAGACAGCATTTCAGGATACATGGAAGCATTTTATTTTTGCCAAACTCACTATTACTAGGATTTACAAAACAACAGAAGTTTCAGGTAGGAATGTTTGAAGCTAAGGAAGAAAGTAATTAGTTCAGAAGCAAACTAGAGCAGTAACCATGCCCATACTATTTAGATGCTGGAGCTGCATTTTGACTATACAAGCCTTCAGTACAGTCCCACAGGCCTGTGCTAAGTGAACTAGGGAAACCATGGTCTAAATGAGATTTCCATGAAGAGGGTATGCAGCAGATAGAAACCTTACCCCCAAATGCAGACTGCAGCTATCACTATCAAACAGGAAGAGGCATCAGCTCACAGATGTTTAGCTTGGGGAAGTAGTGTTCAGTATTTTCAGTAAACAAGTTGGATGTGAAAGCACCAGTACTTGAACACAGTTTTGAGCTAAAGGGTTTGCAGGTACTCTACAGAGCAGGGCTGGAATCAGAGAAGTAAATAAATCTGATAAATGGGAAAAGTTACATGACTAATACAATACAGTAGAGACAAATACAGTATTAAATAAAAGAACTAAAAAGCAAAATACACCCCCATAAAATGAAGTAGGACTGATGAATAGTACAGGAAGACCTAAGGCTACAGTGGACTTCAAAATGAGTAAGAATCCCAAATACAACCTTGCATTTAAAATACTATATGTCTATCTGTTATTTGTAAGATAGAGGAGATAATGATACTTGCAAGTCTTTCGCTGGAAGAAGTATATAGGTTGCAAAGAATTAAGTGGAACAAAAAAGAGAAAATTAAGAAAACACAACCTAAGGAAAAAGTGTAAAAAATAAAGTTTGCCTGGTTTAGAGGACAGAAAGTTTTATAGGGCATGTGAACAGCTTTCAAATCCATAATAGGCTGAGATGAAAAAACTTCACTGTAGCCTGTTAAGCATGGAAACAGACTACAGGGAAAGTATGAAAACACAGATATCAGAGAATAGGTAAGATATGAGCAAGAATCTAAATATATTTGATTGAACTTCAGAGTGGTAGGACAGACTAGATGACTTCCTGAGGTCCCCTTTAGTCCCACATTCCAACTATCCTGAGGAAACTAGTTTGAGTAAATACTCTACTTATGACAACAAAAAAGACTCTGTATGTAAATAACTTATATTTTATCAGCGGGAAGAGAGAACTTAAAAGAAGGGAGGAAGGGCTGGATCAGATTTAGAAAGAAACAGTAGGAGGAAAAAGACATAGCACTTCAAAGCTTTCAAACTATTATGAATATCATAGCTGCCCTACTTAATCTTTACCATGGTCTCCTCTGTGAAATTAAGTTTAACATAAATCACTCATCTAAAATAATTACTTCTTGTCTCCTAAGAATAACAAGTATTTAAAAAACTTATTTTAACTTACAGGAAATCAGCTGAACAACTAATAAATCAACTATTTGTGAGGGCTTAATTGCAGAACACACATTGAAAGAACACAACTGGGTGTGTTGTAGCAAAGCTCTGAAAAACTACTTTTCAAACCTGTCAATTTAAAAACTCAGATTTTTCTAGAAGTATTATTCTTCAGTCTTCTGCAGAGTTCCAATATTTAAAATGTCTTCATTTTGTAAAGTGAAAGGAAGGGGTATTGTTGGAGGCAGGATGAATGGGGATATGTTTAATAGATGTAGTTTCTACCTCTGACTTTCTATTAAAATTCTGTATTTTATTTACAAGTCCTGTCATTGATTTATTTTGACATGTCCTGACATCAGACATGGGCTGTAAAAAAGGCACTTAGTGGCATGCTGTGCTGTATGAATAAAGACACAGGGAGCAGAGCAAGGGAGATGATTATTCTCTTCTGTTCCACAGTTGTGCATATATTTTGGAGCACCAAGTTCAGTAAAGAAGCTGACAAACTTGACTGAGTTCAGCACAGGATCACTGAGAGGCTCTGGACTGTGCGGCTGGTTCAGCCAGGGGGAGTGGCATCTTTGAGGGCACCAAACAGCATTCCTGGCACCAAGGGGAGGGATGGAGGAGATGCAGCCGGGCCATTCATAATGGTACTTGGTGTGAGGGCAAGGCAGCAGCACGAGCTGAAACATGAGGAGCTCAGGCTGGAGCCATGAGGACAGCCCAGCTGTGGGAACACAGTCCAGAGTAGCTGGGTTGATGCCATCCTTGGGGGTTTCCTGGCCTGACTGGGTGAAGTCGTGAGCAGCCAGGTCTGAGTCCAGGACTGGCTCTGTCAGGGCTGGGTCTAGACATTTCCTCAGTTCCTACTAGCCTGAACAGGATCTTGTGAGAAATGAAAAGTCATACCCTTATTTTCTTTGCTGAATGTACTGAATAGTGTTAGTCACCTGGACACTCTGTAATCTGATGCCTATGTATCGGTTTAATGGCACAGAAGAAGTAGAACTGTAGAATCACAGAATCACAGAATATGCTGAGCTGGAACAGACCCATCAGGGTCATCAAGTCCAGCTCCTGGCTCTGCACAGGACACACCAAGAGTCACACCACATGCCCAAGAACATTGTCCAAATGCTTCTTGAACTCTGTCAGGTTTGGTGCTGTGACCACCGCCCTGGGGAGCCTGTGCCAGTGCCCAACCACCCTCTGGGTGAAGAACCTTTTTCCTGACATCTAACTCAAACTGCCTCTGATGCAGCTACATGCCATTCCATTGGGTCCTGTCACTGGTCACAAGAGTGAAGAGATAGAAACTTGCCCCTTCTCTTCCCCTCACAGAAAAGTTATAGTCTTCAATGAGGTCTCCCCTCAGTCTCCTCCAGGCTGAACGCACCAAGTGCTCTCAGCCGCTCCTCGTGCAGCTTCCCCTCAAGGCCCTTCACCATCTTCATTGCCCTCCCTTGGACACCCTCTCTAAGAGCTTAATATCTTTCCTATATTGCAGTACCCAAAACTGCCCACAATATCCAAGGTGAGGCTGCCCCAGTGCAGAGCAGAGCGGGACAATCCCCTCCCTCG
>VWZF01000453.1:142837-176894 GCA_013396755.1 Sclerurus mexicanus | reverse complement strand
AGTATCCCTTCCAGTCCTGCGTCCAAGTAATTTATAAGGATGTTGAAGTGCACAGGGCCCAAGCTGGAGCCCTGTGGAACCCCACTAGTGACAGGTCACCAGTCTGATGTCACCCCATCCACTATTACCCTTTGTACCCAACCTGTGAGCCACTTGCTTGCCCATCACATAACACAGTTATACAGCTGTGCTTGACATTTGGCCCAGAAGGATCCTATGAGAGACAGTACTGAAAGCTTTGCTGAAGTACAAAAAAAGAATGTATCTACTGGCTTTCCTAGATCAGGTAGGTGGGTTGCCTTGTCATAGAAGGAAATCAGGTTTGACAAGCAGGACTTCCCTCTCATGAAGCCATGCTAGCTGTGACCAGTGACTGTATTGTCCTCTGGGTGTTTTTCAATACCTCCCAGAATAATCTTCTCCATAACTTTACCAGACACTGAAGTGGGACTGACAGGCCTGTAGTTTCCAGGGTTCTCCTGCCCTTCTTGAAAATTGGGACCAGTCACCTGGGACCTCCCCAGTTTCCCAAGACTGCTTGAAAAACATCAAGAGAAGTTTTGCAATGACATCAGTTATCTTCTCAAGAATTCTGAATTCCATCAGGCCCCACAGATTTATAGGGACTCAGGTCAAGCACCAGATACCACACAAGTTTAGGGTCAACTCACAGTCGTGGCCCTCCAGCTCAGGGCACTGAGACCCCCTTGGTCCATCATTTGTGTTGAAGACAGAGACAAAGAAGGTGCTAGATACCCCTGTCTTTGTCCCAGTTTGTGAGGTAACCATCCTCATTCTGTAATGGGCCAATGTAATTTCTACACTATCTTTTACTGTTAAGATAATTAAAAAACCCCTCATTTTATTGTCCCCCACATTTCTGTCCAGCTTCAATTCTGCTTGAGCTTTGTCCACACAAATTTTCTCCCTACAGTAGAATTCTTCCCATTTCACTTGACATTGCTTCCGCTGAGCATACACCTTTCTTTTTTGCTTTATTTTCAAGACCAGATCCCTGCTCAGCCAAGATGACCTTCTGCCTTGCCTGCTTGACTTCTGACATTTTGGAATTGCCTGTTCCTGTGCCCTCAAGAGGTGATGTTTAAAAAAGTGACCAGCACTGATGGACCTCAGCACCTACAAAATAATTTTCCACAGGTACTTTACTTACTAATTCCATGAACAGTTGGAATTCTGCTCTCCTTTTGTCCAGGGTTGGAGTACTGAGTGTTTCTATTTGGTTGGAGACTGATTTTACTTCAGCTGTTGCAGCAATATTCCAAATTAAGTTTCAAATTAAGGACTAATACTGCAGAATCATAGAATCATCAAGGTTGGAAGAGACTTCTAAGATCATCAAGTCCAACTGTTCACTCAGCACTAACACTGAAACCCCTAAACTACTAAACCATCCCACAATGCCAGATCTAGATGCCTCTGAAACACCTTCCAGGGATGGTGACTTCACCACCTCCCTGGGCTATATACTGCAAAGGACTGTTTTGATCCAAGTTCTAAAGATGTAGCCAGTGTTGACTATATTACTTTTCTTCAAACAAAATGTTTCAGAGATGGCCTCAGAAGGCTAAAGCAGCAGTTCGTCTGCAAGGAGTTTCTCACGCCAAACCAGTTTGCAACTTACTGGTGGAAACAGGACTGTGAGGCTTTAGAAAGCACTGCCTTTTTCTTGGATCCAGGTATGGCCTCCTGAAATTACATGCAAGGGAACTCGTAACTCAACCTCACCTTGATAGTGCCCAACTGCATCCAAAAATTTTTCACCCACATTTGGTCATCCTGCATCTCATGGAGAAAGTGCCACAGATTTGAACAATCCCCTGGGCTCAGAACCTCCAGTCAACCTCAGACAAGGTAGGACCAAAGAAAAACACTGTCAGAAAGCTATCCAACATTTTTATTTTGGAAAAACATGGTGAAGCAACATAGGCACCACTGCATCCTCTTGGCATAGCTACTACAGCACTAAGACTATCTTTTCTTCTTTACTGTAAGTTTCAGAGATGGAGCAGAAGGAGGTGGGTCTGACAGAAAGGACCACAGGTTCACTTGGAAATCACCTGAGAAGGAACTTTCTGTCATGGACCATGCTTTTGGAGTGAACGTATTAATGGTGTTCTGCAAGGCAGTCTACAGGAAAACATGTTGCTTCCTGGAGGTGCCTGCAGTCAAGACAGCAACAAGCCGAGAAGTAGCTTCTTTTCAAAGTGCTCCAAATCAGGCTTGTAGTGGAACTGTTCAGCCTTGAAGCCATATAATACCTACTTCAAAGTAAATCCCCAAACCACAAAGAGATGATGATCCTCAGGACAAACTGAAAGGGATGTAATGTCCTTATTTTCTCTTACTGTGCTGTGTTACTGTTAATGTAGATTTAGCACTGAAATACTTGTGAGTTTCCACTGAAATTTCCACAAAACTCAAAATTAAAGCCTTTGCTAAACCAAGGGTCAAGGTACTTGTTTTTCTTTTTTTCTGTCTGTTGCAGGAAGCCTCAAATGCCAGAGAAAAATAATTATCAGTTCAGGGAAATAAATGGGTAAAAATCCAAGGATCTTGTTCTAGAAAGATGGAATCACAATATCAACAGCACAAACCCAAGAGCTATCCTTTTTCAAAGGTCAAGGCTGTTATTTTCAGTTACACTAGAAGCATTCATTTCATTCCTATGATGAAGATTCATCAGAGTGTCCTGGGTTTGCCACAAGTTGCTGGCTATCACAAAAAGCTGAGTTACTTTGGGGTTTCTCCCAAGTTCTCCTCCTCTTCTATCCTCTTTGCCTGAAATGTCTTTGAAAAGGTTACACCTGTGGAATCCATGTGTCAATTCCAGTGACTTTACACTGATGGAGCTAGCAGCACTACCTCAGAGAAGTAAGATTTTGTAAAAAAACTTGAGCTCAGAGCCGGGATGTGGTGTTCCACTTTCTCATCCATCTAATTCCACAATAGCAGCTTTCTGCATTTACATTCTAGATGGTGCCACAGATCCATGACAAAATTGTTATTTCTTTCCCTTTATTGTTATACTACTAACAAGATATTCATTCAGAACACAAAATCTTCAAGCAGTTGACATTTTGCCCCACACATTGCTTGAGGCAAATATGGGAGAGAGACTAGTTTTGGTGATCACATGGATTTTCTTTATGTCTGTATTGATTCTCACAAGACCAAACAATGCCCTTCAGTTATCATCCTCTCTCAGAAATGAAGCTTTCTTCAAGAAAACACATGATTTGATAAGCAGCTCTATGACATTTTCAGAATGCACAAGGGTTAACATGTTGCTTGGGAATCTGACAGACTGTGATAATGTCCAGTTACAGTTTTACACACATGGGTATCTACAGCAACTTCTCTGCATCTCTGTTACCTTTGAAACTCCTATTGAATTAATCTGGGATAATATAAAGCACTGAATGATTTGGCCAAATAAGTGAGTTTATGTTCCACACAGTTCATTCTTCTTGTTCACTTTATTTTACCCTCCACAAAAACTGTGTTGTTTCAAACTTCAGTGACTCCAGCAAAACAAACTAGATCATTCTGGTGTTAATCACACCATGGTTGAAGTTGGAAAGCACCTCTGGAGTTCATGTGGTCTAACCCTCTGCTCCAGCAGGGCCACCTAGAGCGGGTTGCACACAGCTGTGTCCAGATGGCTTTTGTGTATCCTCCGAAGAGGGAGACTCAACAAGCTCTCTGGGCAATCTGTGCCAGTTCTCAGTCACTCCAGAGACAAAAAAGTTTCCTGATGGTCAGAGAGCAGCTCCTGTGTTTCAGTCTGCACCCATTGCCCCTGGTTCCGTCACTGAGCATCACCATGGAAAAATACCTAAAGACAGAACAGATTGTTACCATGACTAGGCAAAACACATAAGCAGAAAACCAGTCTGACTTCCCAGCCCTGCAATAACTGAGACTATCAATGTTCAGACTTTTCACCTGATTTCCTAACAAAACGGATGTTGGTCTCTCATACTGGCTGTTCTTTCCTATTTGCTTTTGAGTCTGTCAGCCATTTTCACTACATTTAGAGGCAGGTTAGGCACAGCTTCAAAGCCAAGTGAAAACCCATTAAAAGTTTTTAGTCCTTCAAGCTTAAAAATTCTGTGGAAGGACAGAGAGGCTCAGATTAATGTTTCATTAAGACAAGTTACAAGCAGAACATGGTTCTTGCATCTCCTGTCTCTTTTGACAATAACTAAGACTCCTCATCCATCATAGTATCCAGACCTCTGAATTAATCACAGACTGCCATTTCCTGCCTGGTCTCGTAAATGAATGTGTAAATGGAATTTCTACAGTGTTAGCACAGGCAATACACACAAGTCCATACAAACATAGGTTTTACTAGTTCTGCAGCCCATGGGACAGACTCTCTTTTTGTTGCAGTATTTACTTTAGTTGCAGAATTAAACTATATTTGCCCAAATCTGATCTCTGTCACAGTATAACAGCATCCACTTATGACTTTTGGTCCAGATATACTAGTTTGCATAGTGTTAACATGGTGCAAAATGTGTGCATAAACAAAGCTAGAGTGAAGACATGTGAAAATACCAATCCTCTGTCACAGAATAATCAGCCCTGGATCAAAACCCATTTGAATTTAGAAATAGTCTGCTCACTCTAGGAGCTTGTACTCATTGGGCAGGTAAAAAGATGTTGAGCTGTCTCTCAGAGGGTATGTAATAAACCAAGAAATAACAGATTTTTCTGCTGCTTATTAAGAGGGAAGGATGCAGAAGAAAATGAGAAGTTGTGTCCTTGCCCCTTTCATGCTAATTAATGCATTCAGAAGCTGTACCGAAAGGAATTTAAACTCGTGATAGTCATAAGAGAACAGATCAAAGGAGAAAAAAACAGACCAAGTCAAGGAAAAGAAAGCTGCACATGCCTTTCAGTTAACAGACAGAATACAAGCCTGAAGGAGGTAAGATTCATACTTTTTTATTCTACACAAAGATTTATATATTTTTATTCTACACAAAATTTTCTGCTTTGCTTCAAAATTATGCTCCAGAAAAGGCTTGACTGTCTCTAAGTGAAACTGTAAATGTTTTCTTTCCTTGACTAAAATTGTCTTCAGTAAAGTCATTATGTTTTATACTTTACCTGTGTAAGGTAGGTAGATTAGCTGGATACTATCATGTAGGATCTATTGTTGTACCCTTTAAATGACAGAAACATGATTACTTGTGGACTTCTTCACTATATTTGACCAGATTTTTAACTGTTCAGACAGATTGGAGCTGGATGATTATTTTAAGACTGGGAGTTAAGATTATAACATAAATTCCCTGCCCATCTCTGTTTAGATTGTAGCAGACATAAATTACTATTCCCACTTGAAAATCAACATATCACTGAGAGTTTACAGTGATTGAAAACCTACCCCTGAGTGTTTACAGGGAATAACAGAAATAAACAACTACTTGTAAGGACAATATTAGTTTTTCTTATCTGGGTACATTGCCTTTCTTTCTATATTCTGTATTTTACTTCAGAAGTCTGCCATCACTTGGTACCTAAAAAAACCATGTCAAATACTTTTCTGTTGCACTCAGGTGCAAATACCTTGATGTCTGTGGAGATACTAAAATGTAGACTATAGTCTGTAGTTGAGTTTTGTTTTAAATTGGGATAGTTCCATATGTATGTGGATCTACTTGATTCTGAAGATATCAGATTGTCTTGCCTCCCTGAAATGCTCCCATTAAAGCAAAGAAGTTGATAATTTTATGCTTTAAAGATTACAAATTATCACACTGAGGCACTGTGTTTCTCCTCTGTAGGTTTGAGCAGGACCAAGCTTGCAAAATGCCCAGAGGAAATGACCACCCAGATGGCAACTATTTCAGAAGGAAAGGACACACTTATTTTGCAGCAGAAGAGTAAGCATAAATCAAAACCTATGTTAGCCTATGAGCTGGTAAAAAAAAAATTGCATTTAAAGAAAACCAGAAAAGAGTACCAAAAAAGTCACCATTGTATATGGATGGAGTGCATTTTAACTATCCTGTAGTTGTCTCTAATGCTTGTCATTGTAAAATCATTAAGAGTCCCCAATATTTAAGAGAAATCAGAATTGCAGAATTGAAAAATCTAGATCTCAATCACATAATCACAAGTCATTGGCCTTTATAATAAAATTACCAGGTTTATTGAGGCTTAATTATAATTTTCTTTTGACACTGTTGCAAGGTGATCTGTACAATAAATTTATCTCTAGATCCACAGATCTCTCTCAGAAACCTCAAAGGGAGATTGTTTCCCCCTAAAGAACTTGGGAAGCCCACAGAGAAATGGTTAAAAAAAAAAAAAAGGTGGATGAACACATTAATGCCATACAAATGTGACTCTCAGGAAACTATTTGTGGATAAGAGTCCATATAAGCAGAACTAAGTCAAGCTAATACATTGTTAGCTTTGGATTACAATAAAATATATTTGGTTTTGCATTACTAGAGACACCATCCCACTGGGGATTTTTATTACATTAGACAAATGTTTCCAGTGTGCTTGGAATACCTGTAAGTGCAATGAGCTTCTGGTACTGGATTACTGGGCCCCAAACTTAGTGACTTGTCCCATACACACATACTGCAAGATAATTGTTCCTTTATGCCCTGGCAGAGAGAATAACATAGGAGAAGGCTGTATCATAGTCTGTCCAAAGCAGCTCAGTTCTTCAAAAAATAAGCTGGCTAGTTATGTCTCAGCACTCAAAACTAAGCACGCTCACCTCTAACTGGTGTGAATTCTAGTGGCTGCAATTGTTAGCAGTTTTTCTAGATACGTGAAAGAAAAGTGACTCTCTCAGTACCACAAGGAGTATTCTAGATGTAAGTCCAGATTCCTAATAGCACAGCTGCAACTTTAACTGGAATTGCAAAAATTGCATGCACAGTTTCCATACTAACTCTGAGTAGATAGGGAAGGAGTTGGATGGCAAATGTGCAGTCAAAAGCACCAGCTCCAGAAATGACATACATTCTGGAAGAATACAATCTAATGGAGAACTAAAACTACATACAATGTGAAAAGCACAAAGCAGTCTCAAAATGTAGAGAAGGCAGCAGCTGCTTGGAGGGACTCCAAGTTTTAACTGTGCTGGGACCAGTAACAAAACCAGTAGAGCCATTTCATAACTTTGAAGATCAACTGCAACACAGCTTCACCAGAAAGCAAGTGAATGCTGTGAGCTGTGTTCTTGGGTTAAAGTCTCAAGGGTTAAAGACTCAAAGTCTTCAAGGGGCAAGAGCAACTTGCAAGATTCAAGTACTTGTGAAAAAGACAATCTCTTTGTCTCCAAGGGGCTTCATGTTTCAAACAGCACACAGGCAGTTCAGAAAAAAAGGCAGTCTGTTCTGTCACATGAATCTGCATTCATCTTCTTTCGGACTTCTTAGGTCACAAGGAAACACTCCTTCAGGAGACCTGGAGTCATTGAAAATGATAGCAAATAGATATAAAAAGTCTCGGATAACTGACATACCCCACTACTCAGTCCCAATGGAAAAGCATGATGGTAATTCCTGCAGGGCAACTGGGTAGAAGATATATAGAAGCATGCTGGAAGGGGTTTATCCTGGTTCACATAGTAGTATTTTTCCCCATGCTCTTTTCCCTTTAACCATTTTGCCTACTCTTCTGTTCCTGAACAGGAAAAGTACAAAAAAATGGGGAATGAATTCCATATGTGTTAACAGGGACACTACTAACAGAGAAGGAAGGGATTCTGTAACTAGGGAACTTGCAATTACTTCATCAGCTTGCTTTCTGACTGACTGGAATTATGCTGCTTCTCCCAAGTCCCCAGTGAGCAGTGGAAAGGATGTCATAGCACAGTTTGCAAAGTGTATTTTCCCTAAAATGACCCACTGACACCAATACTGTGCTTAGCATGTCACAAAACAAGAACTAAAACTCTTTATGAATACTTCAAAGTTTCTTAGTAATTTTTTAAGATTGTATAGTGTTTTATATATCCAAAAAATCCTTCTGTCACCAGCAGTTGTTGCAATATGATGCAATTAGGATACGTTTCCCAATACTTGCTGCCTAGAGAAATTCAGCAAATAAACATGAGCTGCCTCTCTGTAGGTGTGGCATTTAATTCACATTCTCTTCCAATATTGCAATTCTGTTTGCTGGATTTACAGGCAGGTATCTTTAGAATCAGTAGTCATTGGTAGAGTATTACCTTCAAAGAAATGTATTTCTCATTTTAAAAATGCTTAAGAACTTGGCAAAGGATTCAGCTAACTGCTAAATCTACAGAGACTGGAAGAAGTTACTGATACTTCATCTGTTTTCTGAGGTAAATTCTGCACCATGCCTTCACCTGATGAAAGGGCACTGACACAAACTTGTGCTCTAATCTTTCTTGCTCCCAGGAGAATACATCTAGCTGTGATGTTAATTAATTTGTTTCGCTTTCCCAACAGAGCTCTGGGTATTGGACTTTTCATTTTGGTGCTGGCAATTTTACTTGCCTTTGGCTGTTGGTATTACAAAAGACGTAGTGGCTACAAAAGTCTGCGGGTAAGAATGGCAGCTCACTTTCTAGCTATTATTTTGACAATGTATTACCTTTATTTGCATGACATTAACACAGAGAACATTGAATCTGTAACAGGACATCATTATCTAGCTGAATTTATACGCTGATACGTCACAGGCAAAACAACACAATATGAAACACAACTTGCCCTGAAGAACTTGCAAGTCAGACAATGGAGTAAGAGAAAGCAGAAGCAAAGGAACATGAAGCCAGTTGCCCAGCTTTACACAACACATCAATGGAAAGGTTTATCTGTAGGAAGCATTATATTTAATATTTACACAAAACCAAGATGCATTCAGTGTCCTTTCATTTAAATAAAAGTAACATATTTACTACTCATAAGGCTTACCCCTAAATAAGGACAGATATATTTAGAGTAAATCTAGGAAGGAGAGAAGAAAAATAACTGCTACAAGTAGTTAAGTAAATAAGTTCACATATGGGTGATGCATGATTCATTTCTATAGAACTTGACTTGCAGTTTTAAGAATTACAAAAAAGAGCAGGGCAGATTTGAGTTTGTTTTCTAAACACTACTTTTAAAATATTCAACTTTGTGTCTTCTAAGAAAATATATTAAGAAAGGTACTTACTTACTTTCTTACTTCCCCTTGCCACCGCAGTGGGGAGGAGAATTGGAAAGAAAAGGTAAACTTCATGGTTTAAGATAGGAACAGTTCAATAATTGAAACAAAATATAATCATCTACTACTACTACTAATCATAATAATGAAAAGGCGAGAGAGAGAGAGAATGGAATAAAACCCAAGAGGACCAAGTGATGCACCATACAGTTTCTTACCACTCCCTCACTGATGCCCATCTCATTCCTGAGCAGGGATCAGCCCCTCCCAGTCAACTCCTTCATTTATATACTGGGCACGATGTTCTGTGGTGTGGAACATCCCTTTGGCCACTACACATCAGGTGTTCCAGCCATGCTCCCTCCCAGTTTCTCACACACCTGCTTGATGTCAGAGCATGAGACACTTAAAAGCCCTTGATTTACACTAAGAGCTACGGAGCAACAGCCAAATCATCATTGTGTTATCAGCATTATTCTCATAATTAATCCAAAACACAGCACTGTACCAGCTGTTAAGAAGATGAACTCTACCCCACCTAGAACAAGTACAAAGCTTTATTAAAATCTTTGTTTTACAGTAAATATCTTTTAGTTATCCTAATATTTTGAAAAAATATATATGACTATTTGGGATTAAAAAACCCAGCATACTTCTCATCTAAGTCAGCAAATCCATTTCCTTGCTATTTTCCATAACTGTCCCATTCGCTATACAGTTATCTATCCAATAGAAGTATCAACTGGCAAAATACATAAAACTTGAACTTTCATAGTGAAACATTGCAAAAATTAAGGTAATACTTAAGGAAAAAAGCCCTTCAGCAATCAAACCAAATGCCTGCATTGTACATAATGAGAAAAGACACAATCTCTTTGTTAATTCCTTCTCATTGCAGATTGCTACTTTCCGGTTTTGAAAATCACATTTTTCTTAGGCTTATTTTGGCTAGGAGAAAACTGGTACCAAATACGTACAAAAGAACTGTTGGAATATGTTAAAGTTTGGAGATTAAAGAAAGAAATGCGTGGGATAAAAATGAGGAGGCATTTGGGTACATAAGAATATGTCAATTCCTGCAGCAGTACTGCACCTAAAAAATACGATGTTCATTTTTCTGGCAATGTAATGGGATAACACAAGAGAGAGAGTATGTCTCAGCAGAGACAGCAAAAAGTGATAGGAAAATTGTCTCACTTGCATTGTGTCTCGTCCTAATTCCAGATTCTAATACATAATGTAATTGTGCTGTCCCATATTAAATGATACATGATTTGCTCCATCTTCACAGTCTCTTCTTCCTTTCATCTTCCCCATATTTCTTTACGATCTGTCACAGAGCAAAAGCTCTAGTGTGAGCACAATACGAAACGTGATAGGTGAGGGAACACAACTGGACTGCAAAATGGCTCTGCAGGAGTACAGAAACTTCAATTCTGTGGTAAGTTGCAACTCAAGGTCTCAAACATAGTAAGACATGGTGACACAATATTGGTAAATGGGCACTTAATGATTTCTTCCTTGGGGTGTGCTCTCTAGATTGAGTCTTCAATACTACATCAAGTTAGGAAGCACTATTTTGGAACAATTTTTACTGTGAAAAGGGTTTTTTAAATGTACTACTTAGAATTCTTCTTTTAAAAATTCTTTTCTTTCACTTATATTTATTCTAAAGTTGCATGATCATTATGCAATCTATCAGAATGGTCTGACACCTGAATGCTGAAATAAAATGAAAAAACCCCAAACATCTCCCTGCAGGTGTTCTGCCATTCTGACAAAAAACAAATGGACTGTGTCTAGTATTACTATACTCTGACAAGCATTTGTCAGGGAACGTTATAAAGCTTCAAGGATTAAGCTCTTCTAATCATTATGGAAAGATGAACATTCAGAGTTATAACTGTCAAAAAGTTAAATTAAGTGATAAGTATATGTAAGTAACGGGTGTGTTTAAATAGCTTTAGAATAGGAAAAAGGCTAATTTATAAACAATTGAAGGTAAAAAACCTGCTCATCTAATATGGTGGTAAATAGCTTGATGCGTGTTTAATGTAATTTTCTAGTACTTCAATTGAGGTTTTTTTTTGATCTTTCACACCCATTTTCCTTACCACAGGTACCTGATGCTCCACCAGCTTATGACAAAATCGCTGCAGATCAGTCACCACCACCTTATTCACCATGATAACATGAAATCTTAAACTCTAAATGTACTGATTCCATGTCTTCATGCTCCCTCTTAATTTCCTGTACATGCTTAACTTTCCTAAAGCTAAATCACAGAAAAAAAAATCACATGTTTTCATTAGCAGTTGCTGAAACCACTTAGTTTACAGAACTGGTTCTTCAAATGCACCAATAAATCTGAATGTGCTTTTGGTTTAAGTTTTCATTTCTTGTGGCCACATTAATACTCTACGCTCCGGGCATCTTGAATCCTTCATAGATCTACCAAGTGTAAGTATATACTATTCAGTATCACTCACAGTAAAAAGTGTTGGTACCTTTATTTTCATCTTTCTCATTTAGTCTCCCTCGCTTTAAATAAATAAATAAATAAATAAATAAATAAATAAATAAATAAATAAATAAATAAATAGATAGATAGATAGATAGATAAATAAATAAATAAACAAACAATTTCTTAGAATGTTATGTACAAGAATCTATCACAAAATGAACAAACCCATTTGACTAATGTCCTGTTACATGCCAACTCTTCTTCTTACCAGCAGTTTTAAAATCAATTTCCAAAAATTTTTTGACTGTTTTTTACAACCCACTTTTATCTCACATCACTTGTTTATGTATGTGTAGTGAACTCATTCCTTATAAAACTCAACCCAGGCAATTTAGGAGTCTGTATTATTTCATACCAGTCAATGGGTATAACTCCATCACCTCTAGTTTCCTTCTGGCAGTCTTGTGAGAGAGCAAGAGAACTAGGCAGATATAGAGCTTGATGTGTCATCCATTTCTAATATAGTGAAACAATTTGAGAAAATGCTTAAAAGCCATGTTACTTGAACACTACAGAAGACAGCAGCCTCCAAGATGTTAATTTTCCAGCTTGCCAGAACACTAGCAGTAATAAAAGCTAAACAACTGTGAGATGCATATATTAGCTATATAGATTTGACAGTTATTTTTTACTTAGTCTTTTCATTATTGCTTACTTGCCAGATTATTATTTAAGATTATATGCAGATCAACAAATTTATATACAAGGTCTGATATCTCAAGCAGGAGACAGCTAAAACTGTACAACATTCATTAAAGTGCAAAGCAGTAACAGAAGAAAATTTCATAAAACAATTATTAACTGCTATTAGTAAAAAATCCAGCTCTTTGTCACCAAATATGCAAATACAAACACCTAAAGACAAAAAAAATAAACACAAAGCAGATTTACTTTCCTAACATAAACTCCATATATGGTGATAAATAAGACAGGTTTTTTGAAATGTTTCTTTTGCAATAAAAATATTTAGATTAGATGTTTATATATAGATTCTTTATAAATGTTATATATATATGTTTTTATTATATCTAATATCTATATTACATCTAATATATGGAGTTATGTCAGGCAAGTAAATCTGCCTTGTGTTTAAAACTTTTCTGTTTTAAGCTGTATATATATTTAAGATATACATATAAATCTTTATAGTATATAAATGTTTATATAGATTATACAAAATTGTCAGAAGTTGATAAATATCAGTAATTGCAGTGAAAGGTATGTATGTGTTTTTATAAATTTATTTATTTATTTAGAAACTTAGGGAGGTACTTTAACCTAAAAAGCTGCCTTACCTGTGTCACTTCCAATATACACCTCAAGAAAAAAATTGCAGACTTTTTCAGTGACAGGAAGAATGCACAGGAAAGTAAGCAAAATGCTAGCTTATAGCTAGTAAGCACTACAGATGTAGAACTTAATGGCTAACTGATTTTTTTGTCAAACTGATAAGCTAAAGTTTCAGGCTCATATCTTTAGCAACTCTGTGCTCTGCGTCTCTCTACTGTAAGGCAGCATCCTTTCAAAAGACTGTGCAGTGCCACTGTGAAACAGAACTGACAAACACACTTAGGGCTGAGGAAAAAATTAAATTCTATAGACACTATCTACTATAGAGAAATAAAGTGCTCAGAGTTCAGAAAGCTTTACTTGATCCCACACATTTTTAGTAGTGTCAGCATTAAATGTGTTACCAGCTGTTGCAAAAGCTCATGAGAAAGTTAATACTGATGAAGTAGAAATATTTTATTTTCAGAACTACATAAGGTCAAATTGTTAAAAGCGCTCAGCAGCCAGAGCTGAAACTATTACACATTGACATGAATTTGTAGATATTTAAAGGTTAGATAAGCCCTCTTGGAAACCTATCCTTAGTTTTCAGAAAGTCCTCCCCTTTTTTTCTCCCTGTGAAAGCAGTATTCTGTCGCCACAGACACAGTTAGACAGTGGTCTCAGATTTTAATTAGTGCATTAGAATAAGAGCATGAAATGGAGGTTCACAGATCACGGTATTATATAGGTGGAAACTTCATTGCTCATGCTGAAGACCATTGTAAATTCCATTTTTCAAATCTGGCTCTATACCCAATGATGCAGAGTATGGCTGCTGATCCATTCAATAAACACCAATACAAGACAGGTCAGAACTTGAAAACAAGAAACCTGTAATTGCCAAAGTTGCATGTTGCAAGAACCAGCTATGTTATGTACTTTCTGTATTACATTCAGTAACCCTGCATTTACCAAACACAAGCTAAAACTTTCTAGAATGTCTGTTCCCTTAAAGAGAAATGCATAGAAAGGTCTCAACCACACATGGAGAACGTGGTATAGAGTTTTCAAATTTCCAGGGAAGTCTTTCACATTAGACAGTTATATAACCCCAGAGTAACAACTGTCACCAAAATTTATAATTTCTCTGGTATGGTCATGAAAGTAACACGGAGGGTCTAAAAGTCAAATACCTTCTGCTCCTCTCATTTTTTACCCTTGTTGCCATCAGGCTGAAAGCAGATGCTTTGTATTACAGCCGTGAGTCTGAACAAACATGATATTTGTGCTTTATTTTCTCCCATCAAAAAAAGCAACTGAAGAAATTCATGGGCAATGTGAGCTTTCCCCCAGGATGCTGATGAAGAGAGGTGGCTGGTCATGGCTGGAGAATGAAGCTCTGCTTGCTACTGGTCTGCATTAAACTGCTTTCATCAGAGAAGTAGATGCATTGATATTAAAGCTTACCTGTACCAGAAGATATTAGCAACTTTTCCACACCTATGCTTGCAACCCTTATGTAGGTGCAACGAACACCTTCAGAACCAGGTTCCTCATAATATAGCGTGTTTTGGTCAAACTGCTAAATTATAGTGCTAAATGTTGCAGGTCCAGACAAGTTCAGTTTTCCTGGCATGGTGAACCATGTAGCAAAATACTCACTGAATCAAGAGCCAGAGGGTATATTTCAGATATGTCAGAGAGCTATGAAAAAAGAAAGTACCAAGAACTTTCCACAGGAAGCACTTACTTTTTTAGAGCCTCACCAGTCCAGTGTAACAAGATTGGCAGGTTGCTAGATGATTCAGTGACATTAACCTCAGCAATATCCTTTGGCTTAACTCCTGCTGCAGCTGGGGATATATGTATGTTATCTTGGCCTTAAGAACTATATTAGTATTAGCCATATTGGTGCAATTTTTCAGTGAAATGTAACATTGCCAGAATATTTTGATTAATGTTTATGTCTAATATTGGTAAAATATCCAGTACTTTGTTGGTGTACATCTATGTAGTCACATAAGAGTACACCTTCTTGCCTTTGAAATCAAATTTCTTTTCACTTCTTATGTA
This sequence comes from Sclerurus mexicanus, assembly GCA_013396755.1. Classification (NCBI taxonomy): domain Eukaryota; kingdom Metazoa; phylum Chordata; class Aves; order Passeriformes; family Furnariidae; genus Sclerurus; species Sclerurus mexicanus. Next base: position 161,848 of record VWZF01000453.1, on the reverse strand, counting down.
AAGAAAAAGGTTAATGAGATCCTCTGTGCTTTGGAGAAGTAGCATTTATTCATTTGTACTTTTCTGTTGACTGCATATTAAACTGTGCAACAAAACTGAAAGGTTGTTGTGTGCATGCCATTTCATTAAACATATTTTACTGCCCATTAGAGTTGAAAAGTGCTTGAAATTTTTCTGTGTTGTCTTTTGGCCACACATCTGTATTGAACTTTACATACAGTAGTAAATTAGCAGCAATATAAAGTTAAAAAAGCTATCTATAGCTACTACCTACATATTCCATGCATGCTGACAGCGAAAAACCAGAACTTGTGCACTTTTTGGAATTGACCCGCCATATTTTGCATCCTTAGAGAACCTCCAATTTTCACATTACTTCCTTTTCCTAAGAAATCCTTGGCTCAAAGGCAGCTAGGTTTCTAATAAACAGAATGGACTATTGCTTCCCTTGCTGCCAAAATCTAGCTCTTCAAGATGTTTTGTCTGCACAGGTTCTACTCTTGTGCCAGTGCAGAGGACTACATTTTCAGGAGTAGCAGTGTACCTAACTGCTTTATGCTCATGGCAATATGAAGGACTCATCCATCTCATCTTCATCCACCCCGAACCATCTTTCAGGTCACACTGGATCACATCTCTTGCCCTGGAACAGATTGCCCAGAGAGGTTGTGGAGTCTCCCTTCCTGGAGATATTCAGGAACCATCTGGATGCAATCCCGTGCCACGTTCTCTGGGATGACCCTGGTTGAGCAGGAAGGTTCAACCAGATGACTCACTGTGGTCCCTTCCAACCTGACCCTTCCTGTGACACTGTGATTCTGTGAAATCTACTCATCAAAAAGAACTAGAGACTTCTGGGACCTATTTAACCACAGATGAAGAGGCAGAATGTAAAATCCATTGTGGCAACACTACTGACATCTAAGTTACACAGTCTTGTTGCCGCAGAAAACTCTTGCCATAGGATAGTGGTAAACTCCACTCTTGGTGGACTCACATGGGCGAAAACATGAACAAGGCTTGAGCAGCTGATGTGCCTTCACATTTCCAAACCATTTTAGTATAGCCCCAATTACATGTTTGGACCAAATGCTTTATTTTCTCCTGTTCTGAGAGACACACCACATGAACTGAGTTCAAATCTATACAAGACATAGAGTGATGTCCTAATATAACTACTTTAGTCTTTCAATACTAATTTTGTAAGGTGTTTTCAACTCTGCTAGCTTCCATTTCTGGATGGAAGAAACAGACTTCTCTGCTCCATGTTTGCTATGCTTTCCGCTTACACAGGAAAGCAGCCTTCCTTCTTCCCAGTTCTTTTTTTTAAATTTACCTTACCATCCACTGCATTCTTGCAGCTATTAGGGAAAAGATCTGACTCATTCTTCTTGAAAAGCATTTTCTAAGAAAAAGATCTAATTTTCCAAGTTCTATCAATTTGTCCTTTCCCACTTATTTTGGCAGAAGCAATTGATTTTTCATTTATTTATTTTTAAGTTATTTTTTATATTTTTATTTCTGCATACCATCACAAGAATGCATGCAATCAACCCAAGCATCTCATTGCTCCTGACTCTCTGGAGCAAAACAGCTGCCCTGTTTTGGTCAGTGCTGGATTTGCTTTTGCAATTGTTTGCAGGAGAAATTTTAGGATTTTCATCTGGTAACCATATTAAGAAAAATCTTGGAACTGCTTCAGGATTTGCACAAAACCCCAAAATCATATCGGAATTGATATAATAATAGAATATTCCCTGACCACTAATATCCTGTAGAGGAATCCTTGCAAAGATTAGAAGGGATCAGATTCTTGCCTTGAAATAAATTACTCCTATTTCTATATCTCCAGAAAACTCTTCTTGAACACTTCTGCTATTGACAGATTTAAGAAGCCTGTCTTTCTTACATTTTTAAGTCCCAGGAAATGCAGGCCACATGATCTACACTTCTTGGATTTTGGCCTCACCAACAGCAAGGACAATGATATTTCAGTCAACTCCTCATTCAAAACTCTACTATTTAACAGGGTTCTCTTTAGCTGTTCACCTTCTCCTACCACTTCTTAAACTGGAAAACAATTTTATGATTTTATGACATTACTTTTTTCTACTCTGCTTCTCTGAATTACTGCTCACCTTTCTCCAGTACCTGATTCTTTGGCTGCAAAATCTGCTCTTTCATGTCACAGACAAGCTTAGGCTGAGTTCACACAATTTTCCTGGAATTACTGTTGGAGGATGTGCACATATACTGGGGAAAATTAACTCATACTTGATTTATTTCTTGTTCTTTCTGCTAAGTATTCTCTACTGGCCACTACAGTGAGCCAAATGCCCAGTTTGAGGTGCAGCTCATACAAGGACTGGACTGCTGTACCACTTGGAAATGCACATTACTTGCATTTCATGTGCCAAAGTAAGAAGCTGACTTTCAAATAAGGGCTGTTTTTTAACAAAAGATTACGGGTTTGTATCAATTTCTTAGGCCATGGAAGGAGGAAAATACTTACAGACAGGCCTCTCCCACTTCTTGTTCTTCTAAGATCACACTGCAGAAAAGCACTCTACAGGCAAGAACAATATTTTGAAGGCATAGCATGTAGTTGAACTGTAGAATAATGGCTAGACAAGCCTCAAACTACTGTAATTTTACTATTTGCTTGTTGCTAATATGAATCGAACAGGGTTTTTATAAATAGATGCAAGGAATTCCTTCTTCTCAGTAATTGATTATAATAGTACCTGCTTTTTATACTGTGTAAATTGACTCTACCATAATTCCACTCTTTCTTTATTATAAGGAAGACATCCTGTGGCTACGTAGTAATACCCAGTCACTAATCTGTCTTTGATGTTTTATTTCAGTCCTGCATGTGATTAAAAAAAAAGAGCAAGGAATGATTCTATAAATAACAGCACTTTATGTTGATAGAACTCAATGTATATGCTGCTGGTAGGTCCCAATGACTTATTGACAGCCAAAATAGTCTGATCACATACTTGTATATTTACTAGATGGAATCAATATGAACTACTAGTTCACAGAAGTCTTGTTTTTATGACATCAATATTGACAAGTAAAGTTCTAAAGCCTGAAGACAATCACAAAAATCACAGTTGTTTCTTTACTACCTTGCTCTTCCATGCTATTTAATTTTTATAAATGCTGTCAATGCCCCTCACATTCTTGAAAACAATTTCATTTTCTAAATAATTTTTTCTATTTTGTAAAAAGCAAGAATAGGAGAAAATATAGCAGTAATCTAGTTGTCTGACCTTTAGTTATGGATGGGATGCTGGAAGAAGTTCAGGGGACCAAAGATTCTATTCCAAGTTCCTCCATCTTGCTATGAGAACTCAGTACTTCATTGCCTTCATCTGTAAAAGGTTGAAAATTGTATTTATGCACATTTTAATAGACCACTTGTGTAAAAACATAATTTCAGGAAATATTATAAGCAATTAATTACATTTCCTTTACACTGCTTCTACATACCATTTTCATTTAACACATTTCAGCTGATATTGTAACAAAAGATACTGCAAGAACACCAACTTTCTGAAGAACTTCTGGAACAAGCACATATGAAACAATGAAGTATCCTGGTTTCCAAGTTTACACCAGACATCCAGGTCTATTAGCAAGACAATTCCATACTTCAAGAAAAGAAGAAAATAAATGCTTATCAAGGTCTTAAAGTTTGTTTTTACGCCACTGTAGTTTCAAGGAAAATACTTTAAAATAACATTGTTCTGTGTCACATTTACAAAGCAGCCTCTTCAACAACTAAATCTTTATCTGGATTCCAATGTGTAAAAAATGAACATGCACCTAATATACAGACTTAAATCTTGTATCCTATGTATAAAAATAATGAGAGTCAAAAAATCATTACAGCATTTTGTCTTTTTACATTTTCAAGAGGTAAACCAAAGAGAAATAGAACAGGGAGAGTGCCCAACTTACACTGGTTTCAATAATCTCATTTAAAGACCATGTCTTTACAGCCATGATATTCTGCAAGTGGTACCATTTTATAGGATGAAATGAATTTGACACTGATATGTATTTGGTTTATGATTGATATTTCTATGAAAAAAATAGTACAAAGCTAAATAATAGTAAGAAACCAACCTGCAAACATCAAAATAATTATAAAAGGAAAATCACCAACACACTGCTGAATAGATTCATAATGCTTTTAAAACATGCACTCTTCTGATCCCACATCTCAAGGAAAACTGAAAAAGGCACAGACAGCAATGACAGCAACTGATAACTTCCATATAAGAAAGAATTGAATTCACTATTTCTCTTTATTCTAGAAAAGAGACAACCAACATGGAAAGGTCTACATAGGCCACATGGAAAAATGAACAAACAGCAAAGGCTTATTGCATCTTACAATATAAATATTATTTGCATCAAATGAAAGTAGCAAGTGCCAGGTTCTGAAACCAAAAGGGAGATTTATTTACAAACTCTTTACCACTGGATGCTGTGGATGGTAATAATTTGTTTACATGCTTTCAAGAATTCCAGAAAGGATTGGTCCATTTCATCAAGAGAAATATGCTGAAAGCTATTAAACTGAAAAACCACAACCACATGAGGAAGGCTTACAGGTGAGTGGATACTAGAAAATCATTCAGGTCTGTTATTGTGCTCTTTTGGAATGCTACTGTTGACTTCTTCAAGGAACATGATAGATGGACCTTAAGTCTGACGCAGCATTATTAATCTTACGAGTCAGTAAATTCACTTCAGATGCAGCTTACAGACAACAGGCTACACAAGTTTGAGTCTTTTTGAGCACCTCTGGCTGTTCTTTTTAAAGGAAACTGGCTCATCATAACAAACATTTGTGCTTTAATAAAATGATTGAAATAATTTTGGGCAACTAAAATTCCACACTACCACAAAATATAAGGAAAACCAACTACGAAACAAACTCTGTGATAAGGCTATGGACACCCTTCAAATGCTAGCTTTTAATAATTTTCTGACCTACTCCCATGAGACAAATTAGTTTCTCTTCACTTACTTACTGGGAGAATTTTTGCCTCCCTTTTCACCTTGTACCCTTTGCTACGTCACACAATGAAATCGGCATGGGTTTGAAGGACTTGACATACTTGGTTTGACCTCTAATACTCATGACATTTAATTGCTTCTAGTGTGGTAGGGGCAGAACCCCTACAAAAAAATGGCAGCACACACACATGAGTTTGAACAGTGAAGCAAAATAAATGCAAGTTTCTACTCAGAGCATACCAAAAGTATTGTGCAGAACATGTTCATTTAGGTAAATATAAAGGATATAGTTCAAAATGTTCAAAGTAATTTATAAACCAAAAGTTTTGTAAAGAATATAATGTATGAATAGCTGTATATAATACCTGAAGGGGTCTAAAAGTAAGCCATTTTACAAGCTCTGAAAAGTTGAACGCATTTTCTTAAAAGGCTGATCTATCTTTATATGTGTAACTAAACGTCTCTTTAACTTCAAATAAAGACACGGAAAGTTCTGCTTTTTCATTGTGTCTGTGAATATAATCTACTTCTTTATAGTTCTATTTGTGGTACAAGTAGCACTATACATTTGGCAGAGAGCAAAAGGTATGTAGCAAGTTCTCAATGGTTATTTACTTTCATTTGAAAGAAAGCCTTACCTCTGACTCATATTTATATCATCAGAGTGTTGGGAATAGGAATTTTATTCATGAAAATAACTAAAATTTGGTTCTGCATAATGAATGATGCAAGCCCATTACATAGCAGTCTCAAGTCCTTCTCCAAGAGGATTTGGAATCTAAACATTTGTTTAATAGAGAATAAAAGTCCATGAAACCTCTAATTAAACTGACTCAAAACTTTGCGTGTTGTAAAGTATGTCTGCCAAATTGTAAAATATTTATAAAAAAATCATAAAATACTATTGTGTCAATTCAGAAAATTTCTTGGAAATCATTCAGGCAAGTTACTTGAGTCCTGAGTTCCTAAGTTCAGCTTTTCTAACTTTTCTCTTTATTAGAGTCAATTATAGCATAAATTTTTCTACTACATCAGCACACAGAAAAATGTCATGCAAGATTTTTTCTCTCATTAAAGAACATCCGCAAGAGCAGAACTTAGTTTCGAGCTGTCCAAACAATGCAGATATTCACTCTACAACAAAGTTAAATGAAAAACAAAAAAGAAAAAACAGCCATTGCAAGAAAAGAGAAAAATTCCAGAAAGCAAGTCCCAAAGTTACACCAGTGAAATGGAAATAAAATGAGTTCCTTGTATATATAGTTTTAGAGTACGTAAAATGTTCATAAGGAAACTTCCATTCTCTGCCACCTTCCTCTGTTGGAAAAGTCACTGCAGCATTCAACTGCAAAATGCAGTCAGATTTAAAAATCCTGAATACTGTAAACTCTGCCAGGCAGACACCACTTACTACTAGGGGTTTTCAAAATAGATTACAAAACACCCTTAATGAGAAGTAGTAAAGGCATAGCAGGGAGCTTTTTCTAAAATTTAAAAAAAACCTTCTCTCATTCCAAAACTGACAGCTTCCATCTTTCCCAACCCTGAGATGAGATGGATATTTCTGATCCAGAAAGATGCAATTTCCCAATGCAATTTTTTTAGTTAGTGCAAAAGGAAAGGTCCCTACAGAAGGCACAAGCCTTTCTTCTCCCCACTTTCCCAGAACTCTAGCTAACTAGCTACCAGATTACTTTTTAGAACAATACAAAGAGCAGCCAACACAGACGGAATAAGCTGTGGTCCTATTTTTCAACCAAACATCCAAAATGCCAAACTAGTATAGCAAAAGGGGAAGGGAAGTAGAAAATTCAACAGGATGAAGAGCAAAGTCTGAAGCTTCATCTTGTTGAAACTCAGTCTAAGAATGCTGCTAAATACAGATATGTAAGCTTTTATCCCCTTTGAAGTCATAGCTATTAAAAAGGCAACTATCATTTATAAGTTCTTCTGAAATCTTCCCTTCTAGTTTCTAAAAAATACCAAACAAACTTTGCAAAAAATCCAACACATACAAAGACAACAATTCTAAAATCATCATCTTCCATAAAATAAGATGGGCACCCTTTCTTTATATGCAAAATCTCAAAAAACTTATCTCCATGAGCACTGCAGCTGTGAACTCAGCAGATCTGCAGAAAATAACTCAAAGATTTTATCAGATCAAGATCTGAAATTAGGCCAACAAATACTGAATACACTGCATAAAAAGGGAAGGTTTATGTGATATATGAATTATCCCCAAAGCACTAATAAAGCTTCCTTTAATACTGTGTGATGTTCTAGCACTATCCTTCCAGATAGACCTAGCTAAAGAAAAGAATACACATATAGAAAGCATAACTGGTGAAACAGATGGGTAGCTCATTATGGCTACACATGAGATCAATGAGTGACCTTGTTACAGTTACCAGATATGTGGAAATGTTTACAGGGCTGTAAAAAAGAGAATAATGAACTGTTCAACAGCTCTATGAACTATAAGACAAAACATGGTAGTCCTTAACAGCAACCAGTGTGACTTGGACTGGCGTCTGAAAAGCCATTTGTAGTCTTATCACATCACTGGACTTATTTAGGCAATATAACCAAAGATTTAATAAGAATGGATGAAGTATGGGTTATCCTGCCCTGTATCATAAGGATCAACAAAAACGCCTTCCTTCCAACTCCTGCCAAATTACGTGCAATATACAATCAGAGAAGACCAAATGAGGTTAAATAATTTCATTCTACCACACACCAAAGGAAAGACGTGTATATATACATACATACATATACATATATATATATGTATGTATATTTGTATATATGTATTCTGCCATGGTGTAACAGATACACATATTTTTAACTATTGTCAACACAAAGCAGTAAAGCAACTTGATTTATTATATGCAGATTCTTCTGCATTGTTGCTAAACAGTACACTGGTCCAAAGTTACTAAAATACTTAAAAAACTATACATTATGTAAACCAAACATAAATAAGACAGCATAGTTCTTTGTACATATTGTTTAGTACGGATTGCTAGGAATTCAGGAATATGTACAGTTCTACACTATAGATTGCATTTTTACAATGCATAAATATTTTCTTTGAAGAAACAGATCAAAAATAAATTTGACAAATAAAAAGGAGACATATACTGTCAAAAACATACTGGCAAACAGTCCATAATGTAAGATGGAACATGTGCAAAAGGCGAGATTTCTCCAAACTGTTTAACAAACTCATTGGTCATTTCTGACCTTTTTACTACAGATCTCTGAAAACTTCTGACAAACTACAATGTTTCTTCTTCCTAATCCCCACAGGTAAACAGGAAAGAACTGTAACCTTAAGTAATGCAGATTAAATCAACTGATTCATACACTGTAAGAAATTATTCAATAGTTACAACTTCCAAAGTCTGAAGAATGCCCCAAAATTTCAAAGTGGCTCATTTGCAGTAAATTCAGGATGCAGCTTTGTCAGGTTTATCGAGGCAAGATGACTGAGATGCAGGGAAGACAGTGGTAGGATTTCTGCTTGTGGATACAACAGGAGGCAGTGATGAAGGAACTCTCGGTGCTGGAGCATTTAGAGCATTCAAAATGGCTCCCTCTGGACTGACCAACAGTCTTTTGATAGAAGTGTCTAAGTGAAACACTGAAGTGTTGCTTGGCAAATGAGAATTCAGAGGATGAACAGCAGAAACAATGGACGATGTAGCTACAACATTAATAGGGGATTTTGTCACTGAAGACACAGACAGTGTTACCCCAGACAGTGGAGTACATGAGTTAGCTGGAGTACTAAATATCTGTGGTGTTGCATGTACAATGGGTAAAGCATCTGCAGCCCCAAAAGAGTTCACAATTTTTGTAGAGCTTTTCAAAGCATGTTTTGATATTTGACAACTTATTGAATTACTTGGTGCTAGGATGATTTTCGAGGTTATTGGATTAACAATTGGTACACCTTGAGCCTCTTGACCACGGTTAATAGTTAAAGGAGTCTGTTTTGTATTACAGGAGAGAAGAAGAACATGGCTGCCAGCTCCAAGACCTTGTAGTGGAACAACAAAACGAGTACCATTAATCATTATCTGAGTTCCAGGTGCCAAAGGCATACAGGTGTTAATGACTATTTTCTGTTGAATGCAAGATTCATTCGACTGACCTCCTCCTGTTTTGCTTGTTACAGCTGGTGAAGCTGCAGACATCTGAGCTGTAGAAGCACAAGTGTAAGCATGACTTTGTTTCTCTGTACTGGGAGGCACCTGCTGGCATTGTAGGGCAGAAAAACTGGGAACACTAATGACTTTACCTGTATTTGATGATGGAGAGGGCAACATACTCTGAGGCTTGTGAATACCTGCATGACTGGACGTAGCAGCTGAAGTTCCTGATGACTGAAACTGAAGCAGGGTGGGCAACTGGCTTTTTGGTACTGGAAGAGGAGCTGGAACTGCTGCCAACTGAGGAACTGTATGTAACACCTTGTGGGGGGCAGCTGCAGATCCAGGCAAGCTAAGGAATGGAAACTGCAAAGCAGATGCTAAGTTTTGAGGAGATACTGTTGGTTGTGTGGTTGAAATCAGCACAGATGAAGCAAGATGTCCTGTTTTCACAGTTGATATACCCATAGTATTTCCAATATTTGATGTACAAAGTCGATTACCCAGAACTGGCCTTATTCTTGAGGGATTGTTGTTACCAATCAAGACGGTGGGCTGTGTCCCAGAAAAAGTCCCACTTGATGTTACTGAAACAGATTCTGCACATGCATTTGCTGTTGTTATTTTAAAGGCATTTTCAGCTTTTGTTGCAATACATACAGATTCATTAGCCGATACAGCAAAACTTGGAACAGGAACCACAGTACTACTACTTGTCAAAGACAGTGCTAAGCCCATGCTCTTTTTGTCTTCTCCCTTAGAAATGGCAGAGTGCAATATATTAACTGGTGGGGCCTCCTGTGCATTGCCTTTAGTATTTACAATGGTCTGACCTATATTTATTCCAATTTTTACATCTTTTACTTGAGCAATAGTTGGTGATGAATTTATTCTTATTGGTGCTCCTATTGTAGATGGGATCAGAACCAAATGGGGTTGGTCTGTGGCATTAACAAAGGTTTTGGTTAGTGAAGAAGAAAGATTCTGTTTCACTGGCTCTGCAACTAGATTGCTGGTTGGGCCACTGGCAATTTGTGTGTTAATGAAAACCAGCTTCTGAGGATTAACAGCAGTGGATGCAGGAGAGGGTATAATACTGACTCCTGATGCCCCAGATGGAGATAAAATTGGTGAATTTGTGACTAATGTAAATTTCTGGACTGGAGTACCACTGATTAAACCTGCAGTCGTTGCTGAATTAGACTCAGATTGTATAACAGAATTTGTTTTGATTTTAGTATCCCCTTGATGCTGCACAGAAGAATTTAGCGTTATGACAGTGTGATTTTGTCCACTGCTAGTTATACTAACGGGACCGTTTGGAGTTGTAGACATCACATTGTTACCTAATGAAATGGAGGATAAAGGAGAGGACACATAGCAGGAGTTCTCTACTACTTGACCTAAAGTGTCCCCAACAGCAGGCTGCTGTAGTGTAAATTTGATATTTTTCTCCATTCCCTGGGTAAAATCAGCTGGGAAAGCTGGAATGTTAACAGAAGAAGCTGTTGACGGAGCAAATCCAGCAAGAGATGGTTGTCCAATATGTGGGAGACCAGATGTGGCCGCTGCTACAGACGGAAGAGTAGAGCATGGTAATGCTGTGGTTTTTGGCACAAGAAAGGGCTGAAGTTGTGAAGCGTAAGTGAAAACTGAGCTAGAAGATGAACTACTAGGTGAAATCTGGTCTGGATTTGTTTGAACTTTAACAATTCCTGTGTTTCCACCTCGTGTTGTGACGAGAATAGATTGTGATTCTCTTACACACACTGTCTTCAGCTCTTGCCTAGTTTCACAAGAATCAGTTGGCTGCTGTGATGCAAGATCAGGACAGGCAGAATCAGTGTTTGCAGACACACGCAATGTTGTTGCTGGTATTAAGGACTGGCTTGCTGGGGAAAGAGCAGGTGAAGTCAAAGACACGGGGAATGTGACAGTAGAAAAAGTAGTCTTGATTTTGTCAGTTTCGGTTTGATTCACCTTAATTGTTGATGATAAGTTACCTGCTGAAGTTACATCAGGCAATAGTTGTGTAGTGTTCACGGGACCAGTCACTTGTGACAAGTGGGTAATATTCTTGCCAAAATTTGTAGTAGGTAACTGAGTGGTAGCATTTTCAGGGCCTGTTACCAGAACAGGTGTTAAAGAAACACTGACATTAGACACTTCAGATAAAGATGTACAGTGCAGCTCAGATGACTTTTCTTGTAGTGGCTGAACGTCCTTGGACACAATTTTTCCTTCTGACTGCTGAAGAAGAAAATTTTTAGGTAAAATAAGGACTTGTTGCATTACTTTTTCTCCGGTTTTAGGGTCAGTCACAGGTTGCATTTGAATTTTCACTGAGCTGTTGTGAAGGTCTATTGGTACGCAGTGGCCATTTGGCATTTTGTATACCATTTGTAAGGGAGTCTTTGAACTGGCCTGGCAGGGCAATGCTGGTTTGATCAGTGATGACTCCAAAGGTGGTAAAACTGACTTTTCAGAAGTTGATACATTTACGACTGGAGGAGGTGACAGCTGATTTGTTAAGGTCACTTTGTTCCCAGTATTCTTGGCAAGCAAGGCCTGGATGGGTTTGGTCCCTTTCAGAAAGTTTGATACTGATGTTGTAGGATCTGTCAAGGAAAACAAGTCTAAAGCTGACCCTTCAAATTGTTTCAGCTCAGTCAAACAACTATCTGGCTGTAGGGTACTTTCTGAGCTCTGGACTACAGCTTCGATAGTGCTCAGCTTAGCTTTCTTCCTTGGTGAAAGCTCATTAGTGCTTTGATCCAGACAGCTATTTTGTTTGAACTGTCGTTTAATACATTTGGGCAGTGTCTTCTGGATTTCTTTAGAAGATGATTCTTTTTTCAGAACTCTGTTTTTTCCTGCAGGTAAATTCATCTCAAATAGTTTCATTTCATCTGCAAGAATATTAAAACAGAAACTGCATTTTACATGTTTGAAATGGAAACCTCTATACAATAATTTAATAATGTCTCGCTAAAGGCAATATGCTGTTTTGCAAGAGTAAAGGTATTTGGAAGAAAATGTCTGCTTCTTTAAGGGCATCTGGTCAAGGATCTTTTTCAATGCAAAAAGGGAGTAACAAGGAAAGGAAGAAATAATAAACTAGAACATACAGGGACTGAAACTTAACCAGCAATGGGAGGCAGTAAGGGACACCAAACCTGGTCATTAACATTAATTGATAATAGCATGTGAGAGGTTGAGAATGTTTATTCAAGCAAGGTTATTCTGAGGGGAAAAAGGGAGAAGCCAGAAAAAAAATATACAAAGACACAGATCTAACAAAATAAAAATAGAGACAATGACAAGAAATAGCATGACCAATCACATCCATTGGTGGGCTATCAAGAAACCATAGACGCCCCTTGTAGCAAGATCAACCTGGACATTGTATCTGATATGACTATGGACCAGGGAGATCTTGGAGACTGCATTGGGCAGGGTGAGGGAATTTGTAGTGCTATACAAATCCATGAAGGCATGCACAGAGGAAGGGCGATTTGCAAGGATGGCTGCAAGAGGTCACAGACTGTGTGCCTGGTGCCAGCTGCTGTGGGGTGAGTGCCTGCATCCTCCTCAGATTCAGTGTGTGTGGGGGTAGTGTGTATTTGTTGGTAAACTTCAAGCCAAAACAGTGGGTAGGCAGGGGGGACTGAGGTCTGGGCTGGCAAAATATGTGGACTTGTGAGAATGGGGTGCCTGTGGGACAAAGATGTGAATGCCCAATTTCATACTGAGCATCAAGCTGGACCAGCCAGAGAGCAGGGGATGCATGAAGTGGATAGGAGGGCCAAGGATGCAGGCAGGGGTGGCAGGTGGAGAGAGGGGCCATACACTGAGGCTTTGGCAGTGTGCGGCTGCAGGGGAGCCGCCTCTGTGAGGACAAAGGCCACCACTGCCCTGTGCCAGACACAGCTGGCTCCAAAACAGATCCACTGCAGCACATAGTTGAGTCCGTCTGCCAAGCTGGTGAAGTCTCATGGAAAATGCTTTGCAGAAGAATGTGACAGAGCAGAGTGAGGAAAAAATGTAGGAGAAACAACCCTGTAGACACCAAGGTCAGTGAAGTAGGAGGGGGAAGGAGTGTTTCAGGCACTGGAATGGATTCCTCTGCAACCCACTAAGACCACAATCAAGCAGGCTGACCCGCTTCCATGGAGGACCATGCTGGAGCAGGTATGTGCACTGCAGGCTGTTGAGGATCCCATTCTACAGCAGGTGAATATGCCTTAAAAGAAGCTGCAGCCCATGAAGAGCCCACACTGGAGTAGGTTCCTGACAGGAACTGTGGCTTATGGAGGACCCACACAGGTACAGTCTTACCCTGAAAGACTCTAGCCTGTGGAGAGGACCCACATTGGTGCAGTTTGTGAAGGACTGTATCCCACAGGAGGGACCCTACACTAGAGGAAAAGGAGGAAAAGACTAACTCTTACCAACTGACCTCAATCCCCAGATCTGAACCCTCCTGTACCACTGGACAGGGTAGGACATGGAAGAATTGGGAATGAAGATGCTACTTGGAGGAAGGTGGAGATGGGAAAGGGAGGGAGGTTTTGCTTTTGTATTTGCTTCTCAACATCCTACTCTATTTTTAATTGGAAATAAACATCATTAATTCTCCCCAAGTGAGTCTGTTTCGCCTGTGACAGTAACTCGTGAGTGGTCTTCCTTGTCTGTATCTTCACCCTTTAGTGTTTCTATATTGTTTTCTCTCCCTGTACTGTGAAGGAAGTGGGGGTAACAAAGTAGCTGGGTGGGCATCTGGCAGCCAGCCAAGGTTAACCCACCATAAAAGAAAATATCACACAGGTCTATATTATCACAAAAATAGTTAAGCACAAAACAAAAGGTAAACACTTGAATAAAGCAGAATTTTCATCTTGGCCATGTCTGCCTTCTTCAAGTCTACATCTGACAGATACACACCACAAACTATTTTGGTATTATTACAGTAGTAGTTAAGGTAAAAAGCAGGACACAAGCTCATGTGTAAAAATTAACTTCCCAAATCAACTTGATTCAGCCTGAATCAAGTTCAAGCTACTCAATTCCAGTAAATGCTTACCATTGCCTGAGTGATCTTTTTTGATAACTTCTGTATGTTCTGCAGACTCTGATGATTTACCAGATAATACTGCAAAAGATTCTTTGCCAGACTCAACTTCGCTTTCATCATTACTCCACAATTCTCTGGTAAATTTATCGTGTTCTGGATGTCTTTTAAAGTCATCATAGTCCTTCTTCAATCTAGACCTTGAAAATAACAACACTAACTTTACTAAAAACGCACTCTGTTTAAAACATTATTTTTATTTGTATTTCTGCCATACAGAAAGTTGGTATAGATTTAATTGCCTGTACCCTTCAAAAAATTTCAGTGTAGCTATGTCTGCAAGTCTCTGAAACTCAGAAAATCTGAAGTGACAGTAAAGTCATTTTCTTTGCCAAAAATGATTTCTATGTTACTAAGTCCTCTAACAATAGGCAAAAAGACCGAGTCCAATATGATCATCATTGTTTTACTGAATCTATCTTCTGTTTCTTCCTTGGTCTTGCATTGTGACAAATATAGCTGTATGGATTTCAGTATTAACTGCAACAAATCTACTCCTTTCTCTGACAGCAACACCAGCTAGAGAAGTAAGTAAAACTTGTTTTTCTTAAATGCATCATGCTGTTGGCCCAGCTAAGGGACTGTAATGTAACTTTCTCCTTAAGAACACTTTCTTATCTCTAGGCCATTAGAACAGCTGCTGCTATCATTTTCATAGGTGCACACGCCACTAAAGAATACGGACATGACAGAAGTACATGGCTACTTTACTCATTTGAACACCATTTAGAAACATATACACTTAGCTTGATAATGCTAAACTGCTACGTTTCCATCATCCCTTCTTCTAAACTATTGTTTAGATGGAATCTAGTGGCTATTTTAGTGTACAAACACAGTGAACATCAGGATTCAGCTGGTGATTGCCAACACAATACCCAGGAGGATTATTTAGCAAATGAATAAATAGATTATAGCAATTAGCACCTTGTATGGAATAGAATCTAGATTCTATTCTGGACCTAACCCAAATAAGATCTTAAATTTACCCATTCTTATGCATTAAAATAAAGTTGTTCGCAGTTAGTGTAGCAATGGCCAGCAGCTCACTAAGAGATGGGGAGGGAGGAGCCAAGCATGATGTCACAGCTCATAGGGCATGAGCCTCACCAGCTAGCACGCCATCCTACTGCCCCTGAGAGGCAGCAGGGCAGGCCTAGGGGTGGTAATTGTGTTCAACCAAGAGCACAGATCAACAAGTAACTTCCTTGTGCTGAGGCAGGTCTCAAATCAAGCTGTGAAGTCAATTCAAAGGCTCAGATCAGGACCAGGTCCAGTGATAACTGCCAAGGTCAGGACCCAGCTGAGTGATTTCTGGGCAGCTCTACAGTGATGATGCAGGTAGGTCAGTCTGAGAGTCAGTCCAGATCAGCAGGGCCCATGGCCAGGCACAGTAACCAATGTAATTGAGCTGGAAACTGGCATTCCTAGGGCAGAGACTGAAGACTGCAGAATGACCTGAAATACAAAACCTGGGATGTGGATGGAGGACCAGGTGGGGCTGCTAAGGGCCAGTGAGACCTAATTGTTTACTCATAGTTTTGACACTCTCACTGAGAGAAGACAACACTGAAGCCTGTAAAATGATGTAGTGTGGACAATAATTCAGCTCTGTCATTAGGGTTTTGAATTGAAGTCTAAGTATGGAAGAACTATAGAAGGATATCAGGGAACCACTAATGCACTAAAGCTTCTGGATGGAATTCACTTTTTACTTTTCACTTTTTACTTTTGAGAAGCTTCTGCTGTGGGGGCAGTGAACAACTGTAACCAGTGTGCAGAAGTAACCCTTCCTTTTAAATCTTGCTGCTATTCAAATACCATTCAACATTATGCTCTGTCATAATTTTGAAAAGGCCAGAGGACCTTTCAGAAGGGAAAGGATTTTGATTGTCAAGTGTACTCCTATAGTTAAAGACAATAAAAAATGAAGAAACAAAAACTCCACACCCTTATTCCATAGTGTGGTATAAGGAGGAAGGAGCTCTGCCCAGCCCACTACAACTTAGAAATTCAGAACTGTTGTTCAATTAGTAGATGTTAGTAGGTCACGGAGACAACCTACAGACACAGCAACAACAGCGAGACTTGAAGTGATACTGATGTTTACACCACCATAAGCAAATTTTACTCAACGGTTTTTTCCCTTTTACATGACATCTTTCTTTACCACTGTCATTGGTACTACACAGATGCCTAGAAGCTGCATAATGAACCAGATCAAGACATTAACCTAGAATCCCCCACCCATCATTCTCTGCATGATCTCAAAGCACTGTTTTTCAGATGGAGCTGTTCCCTGGTATACTATGTGAATGTCCCAACAGTTATGTCATGGAAACAGTCAGGCTAGCATGGTTGAGTAAACTAGGGTTACAACCAGAAACATAAATACCAAGAAATATGAATTGAATTAAGTTAATCTCAGAAGTTATCTTGCACTTAAGTGCATGCTTTTCTAGTTACCAGCACTCATACATGTAAGACCTCAACCACTCAGTTCCTGACTAAAATTTACTCCTATCAGTCACAGCTCATATATAGCACTGAAACACACTTTACATGACAGTTCTGTATTCTATAACCACATCAACACAGCACAGGCAACAAAGAGGAGGAGCTGGAAGCCACTGTGCTGCTAGAAAGCTATGGCCTTGTTGCCTTCCTGAAACACGGCTGGGGCGAGACTATCAAGGGCTACAAGCTGTTCAGAAGAGAGAGGGGAGGAAGGAGAGGCAGAGGGGCTGCTCTCTACACCAGGAGGTGGATTGAAGAGTCGCCTCTGAAGAACAGCCATGAGCAGGTCAGAAGCCTGTGGGTAAGAATCAGAGACCAAGGCAACAAAGGAAACCTTGTGGTTGGTCTTTGGCTCCTGATCAAGGGGAGCCTATTGATTAAGCCTTCTTGGTCCAGCTACAAGAGCCATTGTGCTCGCAGGCTCTTGCGACATGAGGGAATGTGATACTGGATCTGATGAGCACCAAATAAATCAACTAATCTGGGACTCAAGACTTGGGCTGCAGTGATCATGCAATAGTGGAGTTTGCAATTCTGAGAGATATGGGTCAGGTAAGGAGTAAAGTTAGGCCCTTTAACTCTAGGAAAGTAAAGTTCCATCTCTTCAAGAAGATAGTCAATAGGATCCCCTGAGAAACTGCACTCAGGAACAAGGGAGCAGATCAGAGCTGGCAGATCTTTAAGTAAGTTTTCCATAGGGTGCAGGAGCTGGCAATATCCTTGGGCAAGAAATTGGGCAAGGACAGCAAGAGACCAGCATGGGTAAGTTGGGAACTGCTGGTTGGGAACTGAAGGGCAAGAAGAAAATGCACAGGTAGTAAAAACAAGAACAGGTAACCCTGGGAAGAGTATAGAGATGAAGTTCAGTTCTTTAGGGATGGAGTGAGGAAAGCCAAGACAAATCTGGAACTGAACTTGGCAAGGGACATAAATAACAGGAAGGGCTTCTACAGGTATGTTAATCAGAAAAGGAAGGTCAAAGAAGGTGAACCCCCTCTGATAAACAATGCTGAAAAACTGGTAATAGTGGGTGAGGAGAAGGCTGAGCTACTTCTGCCTCAGTCTTCAATGGCAGCCTCTCTTCCCACACCTCCTGAGTGGATGGACAGCAGGATGGGGACTGGGGGAGCAAAGTTCCTCCCACTGCAAGTAAAGATCAGGCTCATGACCACCTGAAGAATTTGAAAGTACAGAAGACTGTAGGACCCAGTGAGACGCATCCCAGAGTCCTGAGAGAACTGGCTGATATAGTTGCGAAGACACTCACTAGTGGTGGCAANTTCAAGAAGATAGTCAATAGGATCCCCTGAGAAACTGCACTCAGGAACAAGGGAGCAGATCAGAGCTGGCAGATCTTTAAGTAAGTTTTCCATAGGGTGCAGGAGCTGGCAATATCCTTGGGCAAGAAATTGGGCAAGGACAGCAAGAGACCAGCATGGGTAAGTTGGGAACTGCTGGTTGGGAACTGAAGGGCAAGAAGAAAATGCACAGGTAGTAAAAACAAGAACAGGTAACNGTGCCTGGGAAGATCAAGGAACAGACCCTCCCAGAAGCTATGCTCAGCCACATGGAGGACAGGGAGGTGATTTGGGACAGCCAGCACAGCCTTGCCACAGGCAAGTCCTGCCTTAACCAACCGAGTGGACTTCTATGATGGCGAGACTTCAGCAATGGAGAAGGGAAGGGCTAGACATGTAATTTATCTGGATTTTGGTAAAGATTTTGACATGATCCCCTACAACATCCTTCTCTGTAAACTTGAGAGGGATTTGATGAGTGAACTGTTAGGTGGATAAGAAAGTGGTTGGATGCTGGTATCCAGAGAACAGTGGTCAATGTCTCAGAGTCCCAATGGACATCAGTGGTGTCCTTCACGGGTCCACACTGGGACATTTAATGTCTTAATTAATGGCATAGACAAGGGGATTAAGTGCACCCTTAGCAAATTTGCAGATGACACCAAGCCAAGGGATGCAGTTGTCACACCTGAAGGTTGGGATGCCATCCAGAGGGACCTAAGCAAGCTCGAGAAGTGAAGAAGTGCATCCGTGGGAATCTAGTGAGGTTTAACAAGACCAAGTCCATGGTGCTGCACCTGGGTTGGGGCAGCACTGGTATCAATACAAGCTGGGGGATGAAGGGACTGAGAGCAGTCCTGAGGAGAAG
>VWZF01000453.1:109256-135557 GCA_013396755.1 Sclerurus mexicanus | reverse complement strand
TTACTGTGCAGGTGACTGTGCACTGGAACAGATTGTTCAGAGTGGTGGATTCTCTCTCACTGAAGACATTCAAGAACTGTCTGGACACAGTCCTGTGCCATGTGCTCAAGGGTGACCCTACCTGAGCAGGGAAGTTGGACCAGATGACCTACTGTGGTCCCTTTCAATCTTACCCTTTCTGTGATTTTGTAAGTAACATTTATAAAATGATTCAGTAGGATTTACTATAAGCACAGTATTAATGTAATTGTAAATCTAAGGGCAACATTCATACTATAGTTGCTATAGTGTATTTAAATCAATTCATACATGTACACACATAGACACAAGGAAGTATATGCAAAGGTACCTGCTAAAAATTCCCCTCAAGTGCAGTGAAATACTCACATCAGGTGCCTTTGCACCTCTCAGTGGATGCAGGGTTAAGCCTTGAGGAGTATCAGCCCAGGCCCCATCAGCAGCTTTTGGTGATTGTCCTCCAAGTATCACAAACTTGAGGACTGGCAAGCTTTGAGAGGCATACAACTGAGAGGGAGTGCTGGCATAGACTGCTGTGGCCCAGGAACGCTCAAAGAACCTTACTTAGAACTGCTGCTTATAGGGTTGTGAGATGTTTGGCTTTAGTCTTCTGTCAGTCTCCATCCTGGCCACCATCTGGGTTAGTTAGTAGTGAAATTTTCCTCTGAAGGTGCAACACAATAATATTGTTCCACCTGTGGTATGAATTAGACAAAAGTAATATTCCAAGGCTGCCCATTAGACAACAGCAGTTCATTAGCAACAGAAGTTCCTGCGAACAGACAGTTTTTCTGATAATCTCAAGAGGAGCTTAACTGCCTAGGAGCCATTAATCAAGGTCAAGGTCTAATGAGAATTCCTGAGGGGATTGTAGCATGGCCCAAGAGGGCAGGGGGAGATGTACCACCACAAATGGGCATAACAGCACATTGCTAGTGCACAACAAAACTGAGGATGACTGACCCACTGTAGCAAGAGAGCTTATGTAAGCAGCTAGGACGTGATGGATGTTGTGTTTTAATATATTGTTTAGGACATCGTTGTCTTCATGCTGATTGAAGCTTTTGTATAAATTTGGTCATAAAAGTAGATGTTACATAATATTTGCAACTTTAGAAAACGAAAAAACAAGCTCAGAAAATGTAGTTTTCATCCAAGTGATAAGGAGCATTTTGAATTATTAACTGAGCTACAAATACAGAAAGTCTGGTGCCAGCAATACTCCCTACCAAACTCTCCTCTGCTTCTTGTACGTGTTTCAGAGTGCCATATACATAAAGTGCTGCAATTCATGGTATCTTCAAATGTGTATGAACTGTGATTAATACCTCTTCTTAATTTACTGCAGAGAAATTCTTCAGTGTTTATATTGTGTGATGTTAAAACAGATTAGGAGGGATGGGAGGGATGTTTAATGTGACCGTGCTCTGAGTTTGTTTTAGTTTTGTTCCTTTTCCCAGCCTGCCGTGTGAAATTAGTTTGTCATTGTTACAAAATCTAGATTTTTATCTTCTTGGCTCTTTAAAATTGGGAGTGGTATTTCAGCATTTAAAGTGTATCTTTTTTCTTTATTACTCTCCTCACATCCCAATTTTTGGTTTGTACAGAAATTAATTGTTAAAGCATTTTGTTTTGCAGGGAGGCTGTGTAGATTCAACAAATCAGAGCCTTGTTCTGCTCCTTATGACCCTTGGACAACGGGATGTTTCCAAAGTCCTGTTAGGACCGCTGTCTCCGTACACGTAAGTTGTTTTGTTCAGTTTAATTAAGCAGTCTTATTTGAATTCACTAATTTTACTGCACAGCTGTTTTTATATATGGAAGACTTTGTCTGTGGTTATGAATAGAGCAACTTGTACCTGACTTAAAATGAGATAAGTGGTGTAAGTTACTTTATTTCTACATGTTAGATGATGATTCCCCTACTGTTCTATATTATTCCTGTTTCTGAGAATTGCAGAGATGGAGTTTATTGATGGTTCTTGACCTGGATTAGATGTGTACATCAGTTTGCTTTTTGTTACCGAGTGTACACTACTGTGCTTTCATAGTGGTCTGTCTGTAGCTGTGTCATTAAATGTCATCTTTCATATGGCTAGCCAAATTGAAAAGCTGTGATTGTCCCTAAGAAACAGCTGAAGACTTCAATTCATAGAGCTATGTCCTGCTTCAAAGTTTTACCCCTATTTGGCAGCTGACTTCTATCTAGTCATTCAGTCTCAGTTTTTATTGAAGCTTTGTCTGCAGCTGATAGTTGTTCAGAGGATATAAAGAGACTAAATTTCTTACATTGCTAGTTGTGAACACAGGTTACAGAATCACAGAATCAAGGTTGGAAAAAACCTTCAAGATGAAGTTCAGCCTTTGACTGAACACCATCTTATCAACTAGACAATAGCACTAAGTGCCACATCCAGTCATTTCTTGAACACTTCCAGAGATGGTGACTGTTCTAATGCCTGATCACCCTTTCAGTGAAGAAATTCTTCCAGATGTCCAACCTGAACCTCCCCTGGTGCAGCTTGAGGCAATTTTTTCTCATCCTGTCACTAGCTGCCTGGGAGAAGAGGCCATTCTCCACCTGGCTACAGCCTCCTTTCACGTAGTTGTCAAGAGCAGTAAGGTCTTATCTGAGCCTTCTTTTCTCCAGGCTAAAAACACCAGTCTCTTCACCCATTCTCCATATAACATACTCTAAATGCTTCACCAGCTTTGTGGCCCTTTTCTGGACATGGTCCAGCAACTCAATGTCTCTTAGTGAGGGACCCAAAACTGAACACAAGATTCAAGGAGCGGCCTCACTAGTGCTGAACACAGGGTGACAAACACTTAAGTGGTCCTGCTGGCTGCACTATTTTTGATACAAGTCAGGATACCATTGGTCTTCTTGGCCAGCTGGGCACACTGCTGGCTCTTGTTCAGCCAGCTGTTTAACCAGCAGCCTCAGGTCATTTTTCTCCAGGCAGCTCTCCAGCCACTGCCCCCAGCCTGTAGCGCTGCCTGGGATTGTTGTGATCCAAGGCCAGGACCTGGCACTTGGTCTCATACCACTGGCCTTGGCCCATTGATCCAGCTTGTCCAGAACCCTGTGTAGAGCCTTCCAGTGCTTCTACTCAACTTGGTGTTGTCCGCACGCTGACTGAGGGTGCACTTGATCCCCTCATCGAGCTCACTGATGAAGATACTAGACAGAACTAACTCCAGTACTGAGCCCTGGGGAACACCACTGGTGGCAGGCTGCCAGCTGAATATGGCACTGTTCACCACCCATCTCTGGGCCTGGACCTCCAGGCAGTTTTTTAACTAGCAAAGAGTGCACCTGTCCAGACTTGTTACTGTAGTTCCCCCCATCCTCCTTCTGACCCTTCTCTAGAAAGGTCATCGCATTGACCAGCCTCCAGTCCTCTGGGACCTACCCTGTTAGCCAGGACTGATTATAAACGATGCAGTGTCTTGACGAGCTCTTTTGCCAGCTCCCTCAGTACCTTTGGATGAATCCCATTCGACCCCATAGATATGTGAGTGTCCGTGTGGCACAGCAGGTCACTGATGACTTCCTCCTGGATTACAGGAGGGCTCTCCCAGCCTGCTCTCCTCTGGTTGCTCTGAGGATAACTGGTCTTCCTGTTAAAGACTGAGGCAAAGAAGGCATCAAGTACCCTAGCCTTTTCCTCATCCTTGATGACAATGTTCCCCTCTGCATCCAATAAATGATGGAGAATTTCTTTGGCCTCCTTTTCTCATTAACGTATTTATAAAAACACATTTTATTATCTTTCACAGCAGTGGCCAGATTGAGTTCTAGCAGAAACTAGTTAGGAAAAGAGCATGCAGTATCAAAAATTTAATTTACTTTATCAGACTTGCAAGTGTTTGCCTAGATCACAGTTATTCCTAGAGACTGAGCAGTTTTTCGTAGTCAAGTGAAGGGACGGTTTGTTTGTCTGACAATGGCATCAAATAATAAGACTGTGAACTGTCCTTTTTCGGTTATCATGGTACCGGTGCTGTATACCTGAAAAGTACAGTACTGTGATAACTGAAGAATGGTAGTGCCATCACATGAGAGCTAGAAATTGCCTAACTGCTCTTCTCAACCTCTGATACCTTGGAAGCAATGTTCATCAGATTTTGAGGGGAAGACAGGGAAGTGTCCCATTGCACGGAGGTGAAGTAATCTGTAAAGTAAGTATTCATATGAAAGGCTTACAAAGAGTAGATATTAGTGGTTTAAGTGCACAGTTAGGCACAGGAAACAATCCAATCACTTGTCATTGTCCAGTCTTTTTAATTTTTTTTCTTTTTTTGTGCTATGAAAATCAAGCAAATGCACTCGTTTATTTTGTAGGTAGGCTTTATTTCAAATTGGTTGGTCATCACTTCTTCCAAGCTAGGTGTGTGTGGCAGGCAGGAAGGTCAGGAGCACACATCCTGAAGCAGCAGATTATAAAATCCATGATTCTGTGACTCATCAGTCCTGTGAGGATCAGCTTTGTATGGAGAACCCACATGCCCTCACTATGGCTTCTTACAAAGGGCTGGTAAATTGGGTTCCTGAGCAACATATCGGATGCACAAGCTTATGAAATAAATTGCAGGACTGTCATGTTCCCCATCGTTGTCCCTTTTTTCCTTTCTTGGGGCTCTGATATCTGTGCATTTAACATTTTCACGCTGCAGAATCTGAAGCTATTTAAAAGCCCTGTTATGCTAGATTGGCTTCCATATCTACCATACTGTAGAATGAATGTGACAATTCAGCTGGCTGCTGAGAGCACCACATGGGGACATAGTGCTTTGGAATATGGCATCAGAATGAGGAAATTTCTCCCACATGTGTGTGTTTTCATTGAAGACATCCTTTGCCCCAGCTAATGGTGGGGAGCAAGAGTGCAGGCAACACCTTGAATAGGCTGTCATGAGTGGCACTGGGAACACTTGTCCCAGAAAGACCTCTTGGCCAGTGGCCATCTGCATTATCCTTTTCTTATCATCCACATTTCACAGAAGTGAATGTCTCTCTGTCAAGCTGAGTTTAGAATCAAATGCATGTGCCACTAACTCAGAGAGGTCAGTCTGGCAGAACACACTTGTCTGCGTGCAGGTGGATCAGCATGAGTCAGAGGTACATGAAGGGCAGCAACAGGAAAGCCTGAGTATGCCAACCCTTGGCTTTGCAAGGGTTTAGGGGCTTCAAGGAGAGGGGTCAGGATGCTTCTGCCCAGTCAGGCTGATGCTTTCAATTGTTCCTCTGCTCAGGGGTGCCCACCTCTAGCTCCTTGGGCTGTCTCCTTCCAGCAGGATCCATGGTGGGACTCAGGGGAGCAATGCTGGTGCTGCTGGCACTGCCAGGCAGAGTCTTGTGTGGGTCCCAGGGCAGGTGAACCAAGGAGGCATTGCTGGTGAACAGGTCTTCTCTTGCACTGGTCTCTGAGTTGGTTGCTTTGCCCTGACACATGAAGTGGTTATGTACCTTTTGGTGCTCCTTAGCAGGCTTCAGCGAAAAGACAGCACTTAGATAAACAGACTTTTAACTCCTTTTTTTCTTACTTTTGTTGTGGTTTGTTCATTGGGTTTTTTGATGGTGTTGGCCATAAGGAAAACCTCCAGTGTGTGGCTCATGTAGCTGTCTCTGGACCTAAGAGTGTTCAGCTCTGCCTTATTCTTGCCTGAATACACAGTTTAAATCTTCAACAAAATAAACCTTCTTTGTACCTTCCAACCCCTCCCTCAGTCAGTCCTCCAGTCTGTGCCTGTGTGTTTTGTGCAGCCTGCACTATTATTTGAGGTGCCCAGACATGATCCAGATCAACCTCAGAACTTTTACAGACCTGCCTTCTGCTGCACTTCTGTCACATACCCCAGCCTTCCCCGCTCTTTCTCTCCTATTTCCAGGGCTCTTACCACTCGCGCTTCTACTGCTACAAGACAAAGGTGACCTTTTGCTGCTTCCACGTTCTCCCCTGATGTCCCCAGGCAGCCTCCCCTTCTCTTGCAATGCAGTGAGCCTTTCCCATGTACATGGCGGCTGATACATGTTTTCTCACTCTGCCTTCATTCAAAAGGGAGAAGAGACACTGTGCAAAGAGAAGTGTGGATTGAACTGATCCCACCAACATGTTGCAAAGTTTGCTCATCAGCTTTTAGGGTTTTTCTCCGAGTCTCTGGCTCCACACTGTCTTTGGCATTTGTACAGTTCATTCTGTGCCCTCCTTGCAGTTCAGCATGGCACTCCTGCTGTTCTGCACTTGGCTGCTTTCTTGTCATGCTGCCAGAGCCGTGGGAGAGGACCCAGCAAAGGAGAAGGCTCGTACAGAGCTTGTTGCCTGTCAGTTTTACTAAAGCATTTGTGCCAGCATATGCCCATTTGCTTATTATAACTGCAACCAGAAACCTTGCAGTTGGGGAGGCATGGAAGAAAAGGCACGTCTCATTTCCTTCTTTAAACTGTTAAATCCATTTAAGAGGTGAGAGAGCTGGTGTCTGTGCTGAGGTAAGTTACCAGCCTGGGAAGGTGCAGTAGAAAGGTGCACATAGCTTTGGGAGCCATGTGCCCACATTCACCCTGCAGGGATATTCAGCAGACTGCCCTACAGATAACTCTTTAGTCTGATAACCCCAAGCACAGACCAGTATAAGTAAAGTAGCCTCTTTCTATTGTCTCACTCCTGCCATTTCTCTCCTCTCCCCACGCATATATCTGAGCCCAGGAATATCAGCATGCCCAGCTGAAGTGGATAAGGCAATTTTTGCTCTTGCAACTTTCATTGTGCTTATTCATGATTTCTGTGAATAGAAGCTGCCAGGAGGCTTTCAGAGGCCTCATGATGTTGCAGTGGCGACTGTCCTATCCTTTTGGTCTCCTTTTGTGGGTACTTTCTCTTGATTTGTTGTAATGATGTATGTGTGATTAGCCTGTGATTATGCTTTCAGCATGCACAGCAGAGGCTTTTCAGACTGCCAGACAAGCAAATCTGGGGACTGGATGTCCACATTTCCTTTTCTTTTTTAAGAAAAGCACTTACCAATTACTGGAGGAGATTAAACCTTAGTTCAAGACTGCAGACTTGCTTGTGGCCATGACTTAAAGGGACCAAACTTCTGTCAGGCGCAATTACAAATTTTGTATCTCTAGCCGCCTGGTGTAATTGTTCTCTGTTTTGAAGAAGCCAGTAGAAATGTTTTCCTGCTGTTTTTGTTCCTTTTTTTATAGTTTTTCATGCTATTTGTCCTCCAGTCAGTTGTGTTTAGGAGCACTATGTCTGTTTAATTTCCTCATGCCTTTCTTTCTAAAATGACGAAAGGAAAATTAGTTCTGGATTTTCATTTGTTTGTTGGGGGGTATTTTAGTGAGAAAACAGAAAGCATTCTGAGTCTGAATGTGATTTTAATGAAACATTTAACTAAGAAGTGGACAAGTTAATAATACAAATCAAATACATGCTTTAGGATCACTCTTAAAGTATATACTCAACCTTTCGGCTATCCCTGTTTCGCTTTTATTTCTGCTTTGAACATTGGGAGGGGGAAAGGAGTACCATTGGTTGGTATGGGGTTCATATAGCCCTGCTAGAGAGTCAGCATCATGAGTAAATGACCTTGCCTGGCTACATTTCTCTCCTTTCTTCTCTTCTTTCCTCACCATTTTGTCTTGCTACATTACCAGGCATTCCTCTCTGCTCATACAAAGAGTACAGTGGTTTCAGTAGGGGTCACTAGCCACTTCTACAGCACAAGTGAGAACAATGTTTGGAGTTTGTAGGCTTGTTTCTCTTTACTAATGTTTTCTTGTTCATTGTTGGGATCAGTACATACTGCTAATGGGCTTTCTGTTTTGTTTCTTAAACGGTGTTGCTTTCTCTCTCTCAGAATTGAGTTTCTGCGGCACCTGAGAAGCTTCTTCCAGATCATGTTTAAAATTGAAACAAAGACCCCTGAGGAAGAGCACATGGGCGGCGAGAAAGTCTTAATGACGTGTGTTGGCATTGGATTTTCCAACCTTAGTAAAACTATAAGATAAGAAACATCTGCAGACTTCATGAAAGACAGAAAATGGTGCAAAGATCTAAAAAAAAACTACCTGTCTCTGTATTTATTCTGGGACAGGAAGACCAGTGATGGTTTCAGTGCAGAGGTACCCAAGCTTGCTGCAATGAAACAATAAAGCTGACTCTAGGCTATTTAGACCTGTGCTATTTATAAATGCAATGCCAGGATTCTGTGCTGCACAGAGTGGCTGGCTGGAATGTCAGCTGGCTTGGGACTCTTTGCACTGTATTCTGCTGAATGGGACACAAGTGCTTCATGTCACTGTGCCCTCAAACCTTAATGAGGTGGGTGCTCTGGTTTTGTGTATGTACTGATTTCACTCAGCTTTTTCTGAAAGGTTTAAGTAGAAAGGGAAAACAAAATTGACCAAAACAAGCTTTGCAGTGCAAAACAAATGATCACAACAGAACTATTAGATTCTTGGGGTAATTGCAGAGATAATATCGGCATGAAAATAAAAAAAAAACAAATGACAATAATTCTTTATACATTGCATGTGTATAGAATTTGTCAGATGCTTCACTTCTACTTACATTCACTAAATTGTGGGTTCACAGGAAGAATAAGATGTCTTGTATTCTTCCTTAATGTTAGAATACTACAGAAGAGATCACACCCTATACTGACTTATTTTAGCCTCCTTTGCAAAGGATGAACCTCCTTGACAGAGTAAGGCTTATCACATATATTCTTTTTAGGTTTCTTTGGCATACCATACACCACAGTTCACAGTTGTGAGAGGTAGCAAAGATAGCTGTAGGTTTTGAGGGACAAAAATACATTCAGATACACCATGTTTTGTGCATCTACTCCATTTTGAAAGTGGGGATAATCGTATATGAGCCTTGCTGAAATTGACAGATGCAAAAATGTTTCCACTGGGATATAAATATTTACCCAACAAAGGCTTTTGGTAGATTCCAGGCAAACCTGCTGAAGTTAATTCTGAACTTACACAAGGTGAGAAATTTATATTTGACTGCAGACTACATTTGGTGTGTCTGGAGTAAAATAAAACTATGAGAGAGTTGATATATAGAGAGAACAAATATTAGTGCATGTGTTATAATGGTCTTACAAATTTTGTCAGATGCTGCCGTAAAGTGGGCATTACCTCTGTAATATGAAAAATGTATATTGGACCCAAAATGACTTTGACAAAAAAGTTAGGTATTTGATTAGTGTTTTGTTAACTGTTGGAGGCTGTGTGAGTCAATCTTGTACTGTACTTTGTTCTTGTTGCAATCTGGCAAACATGCTCTCAAAAAATAAAGTATTTTTTTCCTAAATAAGGTTTTATTTCCATTGGAAAAAAAAACCAACAGCAAAGCCTGAAAGCTTTTCCACAGCCCTGTAAGATGGCACTTCATAAGATAAATGGCTATTTTGAACTGATACATCAAAAAAACAGCTTTGGGAGTTGCCAGAGTGGGAGGAAGGGAAAGGGCAAAACCATTGTTATAATATACTAGCTTTCCAAAATTTGATTTGCAGCTAAGGAAACCCTAAATAAAACAGTAGTATGTGAAATAAAATAACTTGACTATATTTTTTAAATTTCAGATTACATTAAAAAATATGTGGGCAAGAAAGCATTTACTTTGCTCCCTTCTGTCACCTATGCAATGAAAAAGGTAGAACTTTAAGAATTAAATTTACCCTAAATAAAAGCAGCCACTGATCCAAAAGGTGAAATATATAAGCTAAGAATAATAGCCACTAGAATAAAAATATAAAGCTTGCACTAATTAAAGATACAAGTTTGTCACACAGCTCAGATTTCCAAAATTGGCTTAAGTAAAAATCTCAGAGTATTGATACAACTTCAAAAATCAAAAATGTTATCTTTAAACTTAACTTCGAAACTGTAGGAGTTTTTCCAAATGTTCCAGTTGCACCAAAGATAGAAAGGGTGATGTATTGCCCAGGTAGCAGATGCTTCAGCAACAATTATGTCATAAAATTACTTGTACTTAACCTCATTGCTAAAGTTGGACTGCTAACCCTTCACCCTGCTGCAAGTCACATAGCTCTACAACACAACACTTGCTGTGACTCAGAATTTGCTTGTTGCTTTACAGAATAAAAATAGGTATATGAAACTAATATATTTTTCTGGAACAGCCATTTTCTGGAGAAACAGGAACAATTCCAGAGGTTTAGGTAAGTGCTTTCTTAAAATTGTTTAGCCTTCATATTCTGGGAAAAGTACTTATTAAGAGGAAATCCTGCAGATAATAGCTGTTTGTTTATCAGCAGAACAGCTATTAACATCTGTTGTGGTGCACTGATCACACAGGCAGTAAAATAGTTCAATTTTAGAGCTGGACAGAGGAAATTAATTTTTGGTGAAATCAAATCATCATCTTGGTAGCCACAGACTTGGTAAGGGTGATTGTAACTAGGAGACACATTTTCATCTCAGTCCATCCATGGCAG
Organism: Sclerurus mexicanus; assembly: GCA_013396755.1. Taxonomy (NCBI): domain Eukaryota; kingdom Metazoa; phylum Chordata; class Aves; order Passeriformes; family Furnariidae; genus Sclerurus; species Sclerurus mexicanus. The sequence goes on along the minus strand of VWZF01000453.1, from coordinate 125,051 downwards.
ACTAATACTTAGATGACTTGAATTTGAAGTGATCAGTTGTACTCTTTGAACTATCTATGAACAATTCAGTTCATCCCTTTGGGTGAACAGCTCTTATCATAGAATCATAGAATAGTTTGGGTTGGAAGGGACATTAAAAATCCATCTAGTTCCACCCTCTCCACCCAGGTTGCTCAAAGCCTCATCCAGTCTGGTCTTGAATACTTGCAGGGATGGGGCATCCACAACTACTCTGGGCAACCTGTTAGAGCATCTCACCAGCCTCACAGTAAAGAATTTCTTCCTAATATCTAATCTAAGCATACATAAGCTTAAAGCCAACCCCCCCTTGTCCTGTCACTACATGCCCTGGTAAAAAGTTCCTCTCCAGCCTTCCTGTAGGCTTTGTTAGGTACTGGAGGGTGCTATAAAGTCTCCCTATAGCCTTCTCCAAGCTGAGCAGCCCCAACTTTCAGCCTGTATTCATAGGAGGAGAGTTGCTCCAGCCCTTCTGAGCATCACTGTGGCCCTCTTCTGGACTTGTTCCAACAGGTCAAGTTCTTATGTTGGGGGCCCCAGAGCTGGATGCAGCACTCCAGGTGGGGTCTCACAGGAGTGAAATAGAGGGTCAAAATCACCTCAACCTGCTGGTCACACTTCTTGTGATGAAGCCTGGGATATGGCTGGCTTTCTGAGCTGCAAGTGCACATTGCTGGGACACATCAATAATATCCTGATAATATCCTCTGACAATACTGCTGCAATTGCAAACCTCTCTCTGCTTACAGAAAGCTTTAAGGTTGAATCATAAGAAGGACCAGGTATGGGAACAAATTAAGTAACAGAAGTATTTTGTAATGTGCATTTTAATTACAAAAATAACATATGGGGAGAGCGTGAAGAACACAGAGAAAATTGATTGGGGAGAACTAAGCAGAATACCTCATTAAACTGAGAAACTCTTCCTTTAAACTTGCTGTGTTGGTTTTGCGTGGCCAGGTTTTGGTAGAGGTGANTCTTCTCTAGACTAAACAGGCCCAGCTCCCACAGTCTCTCCTTATAGGAGAGATGCTCCAGACCTCTCATTATCTTTGTGGCCCTTTGCTGGACCCTTTCTAGTAGCATCGTGTCTTTCTTCTGAGGAGTCAGGAACTGGACACAGTAAAGACCACGGTGAGGCAGGCTGTACCTCTGCAGGTCAATGGGANTGGTGACAGTGGTAGCACCTCTGGTATAACATATTTAAGGGAAAACAAAGGTTACTGAGTGGATGTAATTGCACTCAGCGGAGTAAGAGAAACAGCCCTGCAGGCACTAAGGTCAGTGGAGAAGGGGGAGGAAGTGTTCCAGGTGCTGGAGCTAAGATTCCTCTGCAGTCTGTGGTGAATCACAGAATCACAGAATTGTTAGGGNCTGTGAGCCAATGGAAAGCTTGTGCTGGAGCAGATTCATGGCAGGGACCTGCAGACCCATGGAGAGAGGAGCCCACACTGGAGCAGGTCTCCTGGAACAACTTGTGACCCTGTCAAAGACTCACATGGGAGCTGGTGTTCTTGAAGTTCTGTACCGCATGGAAAGGGACCCACACTGGAGCAATTCATGAAGAACTGCTGCCCGTGGGATGGACTCACACAAGGAAAGTTTGTGGAGAACTGTCTCCGATGGGAGAGACCCCACAGGGAGAAGGGGAAGGAGTCCTCTCTCTGAGCAGTGGCAGAAACAACCTGTGATGAACTGACTGTAATGCCCATTCCCCATCTCCCTGCACTGCTGGGGTAGGGGAGAGGCAGAGCCTGGGAAGGAGGGAGGGGTGGAGGGAAGACAATTTTAAGATTTGTTTTACTTCTCATTATCCTGCTCTGAGTTTGGTATTAAATTCAATTAATTTCCACAATTTGAGTCTGTTTTGTCTGTGATGGTAATTGGTTTGTGGTCTCTCCCTGTCCTTAACTCATGAACCTTTTATTATATTTTCACTCCTTGGTCCACTTGTGGATGGGAGTGATAGAGTAGCTCNGAGACCCATGCTGGAGCAGATGGAGGCCCAAAAGAAGGCTGTGAGCCAATGGAAAGCTTGTGCTGGAGCAGATTCANGCACCTGGCATCCAGCCAGTGTCATTTGCCTAACAGGAAAGGCTGCCACAGTGGCGACATGAAAAGTATTTGTAAAATATGCCTTTACCTTGCAGGTGCTTCCACTTTTGTAATTAGTACTCAAACTTTCTTCTGTGATGCTGTGATGGTAGTTTGACTGCATCTTCTGTGTTTATATTAGAAAATTCATGTTAACTTGCTGTAGGACAGCTTCTGGAGTAAAAGATTTTGCTGAAAATAAAATTGCTTCAGACCAAGCCAGTGCACTTTACCAAAGGCATATGACTAGAAGCTAGTCCAATAGCTGTCTGGGGAAGCACACAGCAGCAAGTTAGCTAGACCAAAACAGTAAGTACATGGCTTTCTTGGGTAGTGTTTTCAAAATGGTATTTATGTTACTGCCAGAGCATAGATTCTCTCTTCCCCTTTCCTATGGGTGATATGAGTCACGTGGATTTTGTTTCAAGCCACTGTGGCATAATTCTGCTTTTGCAAGCTCTGACACTCACTTCGCCATTTTTCCATCATACTTTTGAGATAGTAAAAGGAGAGAAAAATAGAAAGAAGAAAAGCACATTTTCAGGAAGCAGAATTTTGCTTATGCAAAATTCTCTTTTTAATTATTTATTTATTTTTAATGGATATATATCATATGGCCTTTTCCAGGCTTTTATTTTGTATGTCTGATGTATGTCCATTTCTATGTAGTCTGGCTCCTAAGGGATTCCAAGCGACACACACAGCTGTGTCAGGGCAACTCTAAACAAAACAGAAGTGTGGAAGGAGCATCTTTTGCAGTTACTGCTTAGGTCCTTGTAAGCTATGCCTTAAAACATCATCCTTGGTGGGACATGTAGAGTTTTTCTTGTGCCTGGTCTAGGAGCAATACTGACAAGCTCTGAAAACCACCTATAACATGTTGTCAGTGGGAGAGGTAAAAAGACAGAAAGTCCTGCAGGGAAGAGAGTGTGTGGGCTGAATTCTGGGGTGGCAGCATTGTGTAAGGAATGAAAGTAAGTCATGCACTCTCTCAGAGCATCACAGTGTTCAAATAGAACTTGGACAAGATATAAATTGAGTTGTGACATTGTTACAAGACACATCTATTAAGTTGATTTGTAGTAAATCTGTAGCAATAGATGTTAGGTGCTAGTCTCTTTCCTGGAAGAGTAAGATTACATATACATAAGATTACACAAAGAAGAGTGCTCAGAGCTGTATTCCCTGTGTAGTACAGAGTATAGGAATAACTGTCTGTGTAGGTATCAATAAAGAGACCCACAGAGAAAACCCTGGTTAAATTGGTATCGATCAAGGATATAACCACAAGAAAACAAAGGCCAAAATAAGTTCTTTACATCAGGGTGAATGGTGGCTGGGTGCCTGTGGAAGTGAAATAGCAACCCTTCTGCACAACTCTGTACACAGAGGCAGACTATGTCCTTGTCCTTTTTCCTCATGTTGAATGTCTGCCAAATTGTCACCCTTACTTCCCAGTACTAGTTTGGCTTCCCTAGCAGCCTCCACTGTGCAGTTCACACAACAGACATCAACACTGAGTGCATGGTGAGAATCTGTATGGTCCTTGTGTAGACTGAGCCATGTGAGGTTCCCTAGTGCTCAACTGTGAGTGAAGTAGTAGGATTAAGGGCTTGATTCCAGTGATTATCCCTACACGTCACTGACACATCCCACTATGCAAGATGTAACAGGCTCAGTAGGGCACCTATGTTTGCAGGATGCTTCAGAAGTCACACCATTTGAGAACACACATCTTACTCCTTCTGATCACGCTTCTAACCTGCTTCCACCCTGTTCCTTGAAATTTACACCTTTTCCAGTCTTAAATTGTCTCTATACGTAAGAAAAAAAGTTGCTTTAGCAATGTAGAAATGTAGATATATTCTTGGAACTTTTGATGCATGTAGATATATTCCGTAAGTTAAGACTACGGTTCTGAGTAGTCATCTCTCAGCACATCAGGACAGACAATTTTCTTTGTGTGTCTGAGAATGTAGTTTTGATTCGGTATAAAAGACTAAGCATCTGCAAGCTGGGTCCTGTGAAAAAGAAAAAAAGAAAAAAAAGGAAAAAAAAAGAGAAAAAAAAGAGAGAAGAAATCCCCAGTCTTATTGGCTTGTTTGTGTGTTAGCATTCAAGAAGGTGTCTGATGCAGGAAGACTTCCTGAGAGATTTAAGTATGTGCATTTAGAAACACACGTAAACCTCCAGGATGTGTCTGTGGGAAACGGTTTCTACTGTGGAATGTTTCTGATCACTGAATGTAAAAATCTATTCCATAATTCACATCACAATTCTATTATCTACTATTTTCACCTTGTTCTTTGTCACTTAAGTAATCTATGTAGTATATTTTCAAAGAATACATCCACAATAAATCAGGGCTAAATAAGACAGGCTAGGAAATAGTACTCCTGTTTATTTTGGAAATGTGTTTGTCAAGTTGTTAATAAAAATATTATTTCTTCATCCTTCACTATTAATGTCAGTAGCAACTTTTGCCTTGAAACAGTATCAAGATCTTGTTGTAGTCTTTTTAAGTAATGATGTATGAATTCAAAGTGAAGAGCTGTTTTGAAGGATCTGGGTTTTTCCATGGTATGCAGAGCATCTTAGAAGAGTGGGCTGTTAGACAACACATAGACTTTTTAACAATTTCTTACTCAACAAGAGGGTTAGAAGGGCTAATCTAAAGCTACACAACCTGGAACTAGATGTGGCAGCTGCCTAAAAATGTTTCCTTAATTTCAGTTTTGAAGTACAAATAAAGAATGAAGGTCTGTTTCAGCTTGCAGAGTTAAATAAGCATTGTTAGCAAAATTTTTTAAGACTTGAAATCTACATAAGAAGTAAAAAGAGAGTGCAACTAATAGCCAAGGAAAAGGGTATTGCAGAATACTGTTACCCTTCCTTTCTTCTCTCAGCCTCACAGATTTACACAGAAAAGAGCAATGTGGTTAGAAATTGTTGAATAGATGTTTAGCCATTGTAAGGAAAATTGCCAGAATCCTCACTTGCCTGACTGAAACACGAAGTAAAAATTTAACCATGCTTATATTCACGGCATGTTCTTCACTGACCCAGCTTTCAGAGAAAGAGCTGCTACGACAGAACTTGATTGAGACTTTCCTTTTCACACCTTTTCAGATTTCACAAAACCTCTCATTGATTTCCGCTTATGTCTTCTCCAGATAATAACAATGTTATTAATTAATGAACTCTTTGAGTAGTTATTGCCAAGTCATAGGCATATCAATATAAAAAGGTACACTGTTCACATTCATGTAATGAAATTCTTGGCTTTATGGATTTTTATCCTGTCTTTCAAAGTCTGTGTTTTGGAGACCTGCTTTTGTGCCTGTGGTACAGAAGAATGAAGTGACTCATTTGTATCCCACAGGTAGGTGGACTAGAAAATACCAAGATTCACAGATTCTCAGGCCTGTGCAAACATTTGAAAAGTAATGGTTTTCTGGATGAATTCTCAGAGTTTTAAAGTGGAGCAACAAACTCTAATGCTCAAAATCAAAGTTTCTTGCTGATAGGCATTAAAATGTATGGGTTGCTTTAAAACTGGTGGAATATTATGCTACTAAACCAACAGTGGGCACATTCTTATACAGTCCTGAGGCTATGAGTTGCACAAGCTAAAAACTTGATATGAAAAAACTTGAAATACTTATGAAGCTGAAAGACTTTATTCTTTTAGGACCCTCTGTTAAGAAAGCTGATCTAGTGCTGTGTTTGTTTATCAATATTGTGTGATTTTTTCTGATTAGCCTTCCACTGGTGAAAACCCTAAGTGTGTTTCATTATATGTCTACCACTCCTAATGCAATTTTGAACACAAAGACAAGGTTGGCTTAAGAGAAGGAGTTCTAAGGACTAGATACTACTTTTTAGCTTCTTGCTTTACAATTAAGGCATAAGAATAAAAGTCACAGAGATATGAAAGCGCACAATAGAAGAAACTAATATATTAGTGTTTCAATTATCTCCTTGTATTTAAAATATTTAAACTGTTTAAAAATATTGTTCTGTAGCCCACTTTACCATTTTATAGGGGATAAAAATACCCCCAAAACATAACCCTTGCCAGCATGCTTTTACAGAACTAGCTCATATGAGAAAACAGGAAACACAGATGCTAAGGGTTTCAGTAGCTGTATCTCACCCACCATTCTCATGACAATCCACTCTTGCTGGTGTTCCTGCAGCTGCTAGCCAAATACTAACAGGTTGTGGGGGTGGCATGTTAGTTTCACTTTTGGGGGCAAGAAGAAAAGTGGCAGTTCCAAGTAAAAGCAGCTCCCTTTGCAGTTTTTTCAGCTTGCTTCCTCAACCATTTACCAAATGGTAGCCTCTCCACTGATTAGTAAAGTACTTATTTCTCTTGCCTCGTTCAGCACAAATTGGTTCCCATTTCCGCACTTTTCACTAAGCCAAAATATCTCTAGCTGGATTTGCTGGTAGCTCTAGGCTTTCCACTTACTGCTGGCTCAGCTGTGCAACAGCAGAGGAAACAGAACAGAAGAGATTTGAAACTAGGAGAGTTGGACTCCTGTGATTCATCTCAGCGGACTGTGTTTGCTCCCTGGGTCTAGCTGTGTTGATGGCAATGCCAGGTCTGCAGGGTACTTCTGAGGCTTCTCTAGCTCCAGGAATGCCAGATTCAACAGTGCTCTGCACTGGCTAGGGCATTGAGTGAAAACCATGATAAATAGCTTTCCTTCATTTCTGTGGCTGAGAACTAGTTGTACTCTTTCAAGCAATTAGATAAGCACATTTAATTGCTTTGGTCCTTCACATGGGAAGTATCTTGGGAATGACACACTCTGCAGCTAATTCCTGTGAGGAACAAACTGAGTTAACTACTGTTTTTGCCTCACGTACAACTGCCTCAGCAATATCTTTTGTAACCCTACAGAAACTTCATAGCTAGTGATCCACATTCTTTGCCCAGGGGAGAGCTTTTGTGCTTTATTCTGCACATGTGCCTCAGTGCCAGGAGTACTTGCTGGAACTGCTTATCTAAAAGTCTTCCTCCTCCAAGAAAAGGAGTTTCTAGAAGCTATTTCCAGATACTGAAATTTTCTCCCTGAGAGCTCCAATATGTTGTTCATTTCCATTACACCACAAAAGGTGGAATGAGGAGTCAATATTTGCTGGCTGCCTTTTGAATATAGGAAATGAAAATATCTGAATTTGATTTATTGTGTTAATTACAAAGAAAAGATTTAAACTGACCTGACAGGAGTTCAAAAACAAAGGAGAAAAAGAGAGTGATTAACAAGGGTTTGGTGTTGTTCATGCCAATGTAATTACAAAGCAATAGTGAAAATTATTAGCTAATTAAAGTTATGTAGAGTATGACCCCACAATTAACTAATGAAAGCAGTGTTACTCAAGTGGTAGCCTTTGGGATGGGCCTGTCCCTTAGAAGTGCCTCTTAGCTGGTTTGCATAGGTCCATAGCAGGGTATCTTTTTGAATCCAAACACACTTCTTTGTAAAACCCCTGTGCTCCTGCTATTTTTAACTGAAATTGGCCAAAATATTCATCAAAAGCAAAATAGCTGTGTGAGAGATACTTACTTATTTTTAACAGAAAATGTTTTGATGTTATAGTTTTGCCAGTGCAAACACTTGGTGCAAACACTGATCTCTAGTTGCTTCCTGAAGTAACTTACTTTTTTAGAATATTGATAAGGCAAGCATCTCATACTTACTTTCAATAGAGCAATAATTACTTAGCACATTTGAAAAATCAGCAGAATGCATATTTGTATAATCTTATTTCAAACTAAAATAGGTTTCTGATTTAAAATTAAACTCTGCTCATCCTTTTCCAGGACTGTGAATCAAACATGTGTACTATGAACCAGAAGTAGAACTGAGTACAAAAAAAAAAATAAAAAAGAGAAACTCAGTGTCTTGCATCACTGTCAAATACTAAGATAAGAATAGAAAAATTAACTACAAACAAATTAAATTTTTCATTTTGAATTTACTGGAAGCAGTTTAAAGAGTTTTATAAACAGTTCATAAAAGTTTCTTGTTCATATATTTGTAGATGTATTAAAGTTCTTGCTCTTACAGAATCATAGAGTGTTTTAGGTTGGAAGAGACCTTAAATATCACCTCATTCCAATGCCCCCATCACAGGCACAGACACCTTTCACTAGAGCAGGTTGCTCAGAGCCCCATCCAACGTGGCCTTGAACATGCCCAGGGATGGGGTATCCACAATTTCTTTGGACAACTTGTTCCAGCACCTCAGTATTCTCACAAAAAAGAAATTCTTCTCAATATCTAATCTAAACTTATTTTCACTTTAAAGCCATTATGTCCTGTCACTTCATGCTATGTAAAAAGTCCCTATCCAGTCTTCCTGTAAGCCCCATTTACAGGAAGGCTACTCAGACTGGAAGACTGCTATAAAGTCTTTCTGCAGCCTCCTCTTCTCCCTGAAATGTCCTCTTCTCCAGGTTGAACTCAGGAGTTTTCTTCAAGCTCCCTGGTGACTGATGTGAGTACAGGTACAGTAGGCAGCTAGGAAAATGTATAAGACACACTTGGTTCAGTTTTAAGACATTGAGTTCCATATTGCATCCAAGTAGCCTAGTAATTGTATCTTAATAATACATCAAAATGAAAAAAAAATTAAAAAATACCATTAAGGTTGAGCCTTCTAGTGCGGAAATTCCAAAACCTCAACGGTTGACCTTAACAGGATTTTTGTTATCCCATTCTGTTTTCTTTTGTCCTTTTAGTTTAGCTGTATCACACTTACATCCTGTCACACTAAAGCAGATTAAATTACAAAAACAGATTAGATAATAATAATAATTAAAAAAAGAACAGGATGAAAAACTACTGATGGAAATGAAGTTATATAAACATCAACTTTTGAAGCTTCCTGACTTTCACAGATAGAAAAGTACTGCCAAACAAGTTCAGAAAGCTTAACTTTCATAATAATGCAAAGTAAAGGAACACAGACAGAGCTGTAGTTCCTTGCATTTAAAATTCAATATCATTAATCACCATGTATTTAACTTTTAGAAACTTTAATTTGAAAAATCCATAAGAGATGTTCTCATCTAAGTGTTCATATACATCTTGAAACATAAGAAAAAATATAATACGTACACATGTGAAAACATCTATTCAAAGACTTTCCACAAACTGATGCCAGGTCATTATGCAACCCTGAACACTGTATAGGATGAAGTCCTGGAGAAAGTATTTACATAATACCTTGGCTGGAAATTTAATTCTGCAGTAGAGTACTTCTGGTCATTTTCTAAGTCCCTTTCAATGTCCGGAAACTCCAAGACTGAATGCAGAAATATTAGTTTGTGTAAATGGCTGAAGAGGGCTGTTCCCCATATTGGACTAAGGTAAGAAAGTCTGAAGAGATTTTCCTTGGATTTTTCAAAACAAAAAAAACAAACCCTGGTCCCTCCAAAATCTGTTACAACAGGTTTTCAAGTCAGTAGACTTCCCTACTCCCATGGGATTTTCAAACTTTTTTTCATAAGCTATTTTCCCAGTGATAGGTAGATCCGGGAAAGCACTTTAGTTTGTCTTTATTATGAATATAAATACAATTTGTATAACAGTATAACTGAAAACCTTTTGAATTCTGTGGTGGGTTGATCCTGGCAGGATGCCAGGTACTTATCAAAGCTGCTCTGTCACTCCCCTTCACAACCAGGGACAGAAAACATAATGAAAGGTTCATGAATTGAGATAAGGACATGGAGATACCACTCACCAAATACTGCCACAGACAAAACAGACTCAACTTCCAGAAATTCCAAGAAAATCATAGCATGATAATGAGAAGTAAAATAAATCTTAAAAAACCCTTCCACCCACCTCTCCCTCCTTCCCAGGCTCTGCCTCCTCCCCACCCCCTGCCACAGCAGTGCAGGGAGATGGGGAATGTGGGTTTTGGTCAGCTCATCACAGGTGGATGATGTGGTCCCTCCCACAGGAGACAGTCCCCCGTGAACTTCTCTAATGTGAATCCATCCCATGGGCAATAGTTCTCAATGAACTGCTCCAGTGTGGGTCACTCTTCTATGGGGCACAGTCTTTCAGGCACAAGCTGCTCCAGTGTGGGACCCTGCAGGGTTAAAAGTCTTACCAGGAAACCTCTTCCGGCATGGGCTCCTCTCTGCACAGGTGTGCAGGTCCCTGCCAGAAGCTTGCTCCAGCATGTGTTTCCCATGGTCTCACAGCCTTCTTTTGGGCATTCACCTGCTCTAGTGTGGGTCTCCTCAGAGGCTGCAGATGGGTCTCTGCACTCCCACTGACCTACACGGGCTGTGGGGGAACACCATGGTCTTCATCAGGGGCTGCAGGGGAACCTCGGCTCCAGCGCCTGCATCCCCTCCTGCCACTCCTTCTCCACTGACTTTGGTGTCTGCAGGGCTGTTCCTTTCACATGTTCCCAAGCTCTGAGTGCAAATACATCTACCCAATAACTATTTTTCCTTCTTAAATATGTTATCACAGAGGTGTTACCACAATTTCTGATTAGTCCAGGCTTGACCAGTGGCTTGTAANCCTTCCACCCACCTCTCCCTCCTTCCCAGGCTCTGCCTCCTCCCCACCCCCTGCCACAGCAGTGCAGGGAGATGGGGAATGTGGGTTTTGGTCAGCTCATCACAGGTGGATGATGTGGTCCCTCCCACAGGAGACAGTCCCCCGTGAACTTCTCTAATGTGAATCCATCCCATGGGCAATAGTTCTCAATGAACTGCTCCAGTGTGGGTCACTCTTCTATGGGGCACAGTCTTTCAGGCACAAGCTGCTCCAGTGTGGGACCCTGCAGGGTTAAAAGTCTTACCAGGAAACCTCTTCCGGCATGGGCTCCTCTCTGCACAGGTGTGCAGGTCCCTGCCAGAAGCTTGCTCCAGCATGTGTTTCCCATGGTCTCACAGCCTTCTTTTGGGCATTCACCTGCTCTAGTGTGGGTCTCCTCAGAGGCTGCAGATGGGTCTCTGCACTCCCACTGACCTACACGGGCTGTGGGGGAACACCATGGTCTTCATCAGGGGCTGCAGGGGAACCTCGGCTCCAGCGCCTGCATCACCTCCTGCCACTCCTTCTCCACTGACTTTGGTGTCTGCAGGGCTGTTCCTTTCACATGTTCCCAAGCTCTGAGTGCAAATACATCTACCCAATAACTATTTTTCCTTCTTAAATATGTTATCACAGAGGTGTTACCACAATTTCTGATTAGTCCAGGCTTGACCAGTGGCTTGTAAATCTTGGAGCCAGCTGGCATTGGCTCTACCAGATATGTGAGGAAAGCTTCTGGCATCTTCTCACAGAAGCCACCCCTGTAGCCCCACTGCTACCAAACCTGGCCACACAAACCCAATATAAATTCATATATTATTGTGTTTATGTACCAGTTAAGCACAGAAGATATCCTGCTCTAAAGATTAAATAGTCTTAAGGGAAAACAAAACAAAACCAAACCTATGCAAGCAGAAGTTAATTAGGAAATAACTTGATGGAGACCTAGCATACTGATGGATGCCAGAAGCATTCATATTGCAATCATCAGGAATTTTGACTGCAAAGCCACTGGCAAACACTGCAAGCTGAGGTCTGCAGTGTCTGTGCTTCAAGGCTCTCCTACAACATCAGGTTGCAGTTTTATTAATTTTGTTTCATTTCATTCTGTTAGCAGATTTTGAGAACCTCAGACTCACTGAATTTTTTCCTCACTGCATGGTACTAATACATCTAACTGTTTACTCAGACAGTAAGCAAAAAGTCACAAAGTGCCAGTAAATTTGTGATTCCCGGTACTGCCATTTATATCAAGCCATTTCCTATCAGTGGACTGCATTTCAAAAATTTTTTTTAAAGTTCTACACTTAACCAATTGTTTACACTTCATTGCCTGCCTGCTTTTTCCAGCTACATAACTGCTGGCTGCATGCTAAGTTTTATCCTCTAACAGGAAAAAGGCATGTGTTCCTTAAAAGGAAATCCCACGCTGCTGCTCAGTTGTGACTCAACTAACTTGGCAAGAAATTAATTTACTCCATCTCCAGATCAGATCCACACCAACCTTGCTGAGCCACATGGATAACAGTGTTCAAAGTATTGGAACATTTAATAGGGCCACAAGCAGTGTGGAGATCAGTGCAGGCCTTGCTGTTCATGAGACAATCAGCTTCATTACAGAGTAAATTAAAGAATCACTTAATCTTTAATTGCAGAAAACCTATCAGAGCCTACTGAAACCCACAAAACCAGAACATTTCAATTTGAAAGGCACAGATGAAAATCTTATGCACTATGTGTGGTTGACTGTGCTGCTACTGACACAGGTAAGAAATACAGCACTACTACTATGCCATCCTTTTTAATCCAAATTTTATTGCCACTGAACATCTGGCACGCAGATCTCTCATACAAACCAAGCATCTGTCAGGTAGAGCACTATTCCTGGTTACTGTGGGCTAAAAAGCAGGCTGCTTCTCTGTCTTTGTGTATCGCATGGAGGGAATCCCAGAGAGCTGTTGGAAAATGGCAGCTTACCCAGCTCCTGGAAAAAGGCCATGGAAGGGAAATAGGGCAGTTATGGACACAGAGAAGGGAGGAGCATTACTTGATTCCATTTCTCTCTAGTTTATAGAAGTTGTTGTCCTGCTTTAGGCACTTTAGTCTCTGAGCACTTTTCAATTGCTCAGCAATTGAACTGATGTCTGTTCTTGTAGATTTTTACCATGTTTGTTTGGGGATTTTTTTTTCCTGTGGGATTGTCATGTAATGCAGCATTTTGTACCTGATCAAAAACACAGTGGGGTATTACAGAAGGAACTGACAAAGAAGTGTCTTCCACCAGGAGCAGCAATCAGAGTAGAATTTAGTTTCTGGAGAAGTACCTTTTGCATTCTTAGTTATATGCTTCAAAATTAGTCTTTGCAGAAATGCATTACAGCAGGTATTTTTAGGTACTTTCTACTGTCTCTCAGAGGAACAGTTACCAAGCTGATGTCTAGAAGGGGACAAACTTTTCTCTACTGCTGGAGCCCTCAAAGGCCAAGCAAAGCCTTTTTTTCCTAGTTTGTTTTTCTGAAGTGGACAAACTAGAAGGATATCCTCTCTGAAGCTGAACCATATGCAAATCTGTATTTAGAGATGCTTGTTCTGCTGTTCTCCTCCAGGAAAGAGGAAATCATTCACACGTTTTCAGGAAATAGGTTTCAGAGAACAACTATAAAAAAATTAGATTTTCCTCTAAGAGTGTTCTCTCCACCATGTATTTAAAGGAAAAGCATGGGGTTTTAACCAAAAAAATGTTTTTCTCCAAGGCTGGGCCTACACAAAAAAACCCCAACCAAACAAAAAACAATCAAAAAACATTACAACATATGTACTTACCATTAAACAATAAGAATTTTACTCCCTACTCCAAAAGTAGAAGCAAAAGTGAAATACATGCCATAGAATTGACCTAAGTAAGTAACTCGTTAGCACAAGTAATTTGTGAAGGCTTTGTAAACAATCCCCTCCTCCTGAACAGAGAATGTGCTTTCATTTTAATTTCCTCTGAAAATTATAAATCTAAATTCAACTATGAGAATTTTTGAAGGAACTACTGCAGAACTATTTCTATAATGTTTAGCTTTTTGAATATGAAAATGAAACAAAATCTATTTCCTGGCATGCACACCAATCTCAGAATTTGGAACACAGAAGTAACCAAGAAAGTAAAACTCAGCCTTTTGCACAGATGGCAAGTTTTGTAACTCGCTTTAAAAAGCAAATTAAATTCTATTTAGTTGTTACAAGACCTGTAAAAATCATGTGTGTAATTAGTGTTTTTGTCTGTTACTTGGGGGTATGTTTACTAAGTTTAGTGTTTAACATCCTTGTTTGATTTTTGATTCTGTGGTTATGCCTGTAGTACTCTACCCTACACATGGGTCTAGTCACAAGGTGTGAATATGCAAAATGAAATATGTGAACAGTACGTAGATGAATGATACTTCAACTCCCTGTCACAGGCTAACACTTCTACCCAAGCATATTAACAAGTGAATGTATGGGCACTGTATACAACCATTTAGCAAACTAAAAGGAAAGGAGGATGCTTAAATGGTAGTAAGATGCAAATCTGAGATGTTCCGTTTGGGTGCAGATGCCTTTTAAAGGACTTCTTAAAAATTGACATAGTGGCAGGAACACTTCTGAAAGTAATTAACAACCCTGAACAGACTAGTGGAAAAGGATATTTCATAAGACAATAGTGTTTCTTGCTATGCTATATTAAAATGTGTTTAATTGCAATAGAAGATGAACAAAAGTAAAAATGTCAGGTATCATTAGATAACCTGTAGTGTTCGGAGTCTGAACATAGATTGGACTTCCACAATCCCATCAAGTCATGGTGTACTTTATCACTCCAGATGTTGGGAAGTTTTGCAGGTCCAACTACACCTGACTCTGACAAACTGCTGAAACTTAACAATATAAGGATTTGCCATCTATTTCAGTAGAAGTCTTTACATTTGCAAAGTACTGTCCACAGGTATCTTGATGAGCAGTCTTAAAGAGATCAGGGAGCACAACCAATGTAGCACACTACGCTCCTGGTCTTTTAAGTGGTCTGGATACAAGTGGCATATTCCGTAATTATATCTGGGAGGCAACAGAGTATTTTTATTTTGCAGTTTGTTTCCCTTCCCTGCTTGAAAGAAGATTTCAGTGTCAGGGCAGCATGTTTGTGTAAGTTTTCCACCTGCAACATGGAAAGAGACATTAAGAATGAAAAACAAATTAGTAGAGGATGTAATACCACAGAAACTTTCTGTGAGATAGAGAACTAGACATTACTAGATGAAAATATGCTGTAATTGGCTTTATTTCAAAATCACCAGGTATCCTTTAAATTCCACATTCAAGAAAAACAAGTATGCAAACCAATGTACCCACTGAGCTGATTTCTAATTCTGAATGGCCTATATTTTGTTTCCTGTGAGAGGATGCTATAGGACATGGGCATACTTTTTTTCTTCTGCTCAGAGTAAAAAACCACACATGACATCACAGAAAAGACAGTGGCACGACTGTCCTTAAATAATTGTATTTTGACAGTACCAAATTGCTGGCTGATAGGTAACAGCTTGCTTTGAAATCACAGAATGTCATAAGCATGAGCCTGCTGGTAGTTTGAGACTCATCATCTATCAACTGTTACATAGCTTTTTAGTTCTTCCCTGTCCCAACTTGTGTTCTCCATCTTACAGACAACTTTCAGATGAGGTGTGTTTACTGGGAACGGGCAAGAAAACGGAAAAAACTCAACACATAAGAGGTTACAGAAAAGTGAACATTCCTGAAGGCAGAACTGTGCTGTAAATCCCCGGAGGTGGGACGGGACTAGCACGCACACGCATTGCTTAAAACCCCACCCGTGCATTTTGGCTTGGCCCAACTAACACACGCACTACTGTGCAGCCAGACTGCACCGCTCCTGCTTACCGCGGCCGAACAAGGCCGGGTCTGTGCCTGCCGCTCGCTGGCCTGATGCCCTTCGCCTCACTGACACGCTGCCCGCGCCCACCGCAGCCCCGGTGCCTCGGGACACCGCTCTCGGGCACACGGCGGCATTCCCGGGGCCGGGCCGGCAGCTGCGCTCGGTGGTCCCCGTGTGTCCCTTCCC
>VWZF01000453.1:79928-108875 GCA_013396755.1 Sclerurus mexicanus | reverse complement strand
CCGCGCAGAGCTGCGAGCGCGGCTGCCGCGGCGGAGGAGGTGTGCGCTTGTGTGCTGCCGGGGAACTTCCTCGGGAAGGCTTGCTTGTGCTGTAAAACAAGCCACCTCGTTGCAGGAGGAGGGCAAACAGCCACAGAGGCACATCTGTAGATTTTCTCCCTATTGAATTCGATTCTGAGCGGGTAAATGTTTGCCTAAAAATTCATTTTCACAAGGTTATGTTTTTTAAGAAAAGAATTACAGATAGAACTTCTTCAGATTTTTTTTTTTTTTCGGCTGAAGTCTAATTAGATCTCGATTTTGGACTTGTCACCTCAGCAGTCAGTGACAGGTGAGAAAACGACACCTTCCTTTGGTTATTTGTAAACTGTTTTATGCTGAGAGACATTCACTGTATTCCTTTTGGTTGTTGAGCAGAAGGAAACATAATTGGGAAGATGGTGATGGCTATTTACAGTTTCAAATGTGCTTTTTGCTCTTGAGATTAGTTGCTTAATTGTCAGTGTTTCTGACAGCCCACTGAGGCTTTCCAATTTATTATCTACTTCTTCATTTGTTCTGTTGTTAGTAAAATGTAATGTACATGTAGTTTAGATGAGAGAGAAATATTTCTTAAGTTTATATTTTAAGGAAAGTCAAAATTGACAGGAGATTATAGAGAGATTCTAGGTTAAGGTAGTTTGATTAACTTTCCTTTTTTCTTCCCCACCTTCTCAGTCTTCCTAGTAATTGATGTGGGAGTAATAGTGTAGTGATGTTTCATGGGCATGCCCATATATCTTCCCTTTTTAGGGTTGGTGTCAGTAATTCGAGGATTCAGTAGCAATGCACTGTCTTCTGCTTCATGAGAGTGCATCCCGAGTGATTTCAGTGGTGTAAATGGAGGCAACTTCAATATTATTCTGTGAAATCATAGGGATTTTAAGCACTGGTACGCTTTCCAGAGGAGCCTTAAATTTGAGCTGTTGACAGATTCTTTAATTTTTGTAAGTGCCAACAACAGCGACATGGGGAAGTACTATTTGCTGCTTGAAGGGGAAGTTGTAATGAGCAAGTTCACAGAATGCAGAAAATGGTTCAACATCCTTGTTGATCAAATCAGACTGACTGGAACTGCACAATGGAAAACGAAAGGGGGCTGCTACTGCTTCTCACATGTAGCTGTTCAGAGTGATGATTAGGCTAATAAAAAGGTTGAAATATCTGTATAATAACCATTTCCAGACTATGGGGATGTAATGTTATGCATGACCACAGAATACTACTAAAGTGAATGCCTCTGCTGTTTTGTACTAGCAGTGGCATCTTCTTGCTGAAGTTGTAAGAGGAGCAGTTGCTGAATGGAGTTGTTGCTTTGCTGTTGGTCTCTTACCTCAGCTCTGCAGCATTTTTACAGTATGACCTTATGTAAAAAAAAAGCTAAGTGATGAAGTTTGCACTTACAAGTAAGAACCTAGTATCTCATCTGAAAGACCTTTAAAAGGGAAATAAAATTCAGAAATAAAATAATATTAATCAGAGACATTAATTAAGTGGTGTTGGTTATGAATAAAAGAGAACTACCATCCAAAGCTACAAAGCTTTCACTCAAAAGCAGTTGACAAAGTTGACCATGCAATAATAAAACAAAGACTTGTTTTAATGGTGTTCTACAACACTCAACTGATTTGGAAGAGGTCAACCAAAATCTTGTGTCTTTTTTTATAAAAGTAACTGGAAGTAGGAGGTTGAACTAATGAGCTCTGAGGTGCCTTGCTTCTGTGCTATTACAGGCTAGCATTTTTATTTTCACATCCTCCCCTACTTCTTACCTAGGCTTGCATGCAGATATTATCTCTGGTTTTAGGCAGTACACAGCTCTAATTTTTCATTTAACTTAATAGAGCTGCTGTTTCTAAACCTCTGACCCTAGCTATGCACAGATTTTGGTGGGTTACGTATGTATTCATGTGTCCACCCACAGGGTTCTCAGCATGAGCCCAGTAAGATGACTAATATGAGTAATACTAATAATATCTGAGTCAACATTTGAGCTCATGCTCTACGTTTGTATTTCTGTAACTTGTTTCAGATGCGATTTCTTTATCAGAAGGTAAATGAGGAGCTTTCTTGAATTTCTGAATGTTAGATTTTGCAGATTATTGCATAAGGTATATCCGTCTTTTTGGAGACTTCTAAAATAGTACAGAACTGTGTATATACAATGATGCTTCTTTATAGTAGTTCTGTTGGAGGAACTGTAGTCAATTTTGTTTGCCACCTATGAATAGGTGCTTTTGCTGAATGCTGTGTTCAACTAGAGAGTACAATGTATCTGTCACTTAAGCGGGTGATATGCCTCGCAATACAATAAAACGCAACTAGTGTAAGTATATTGTCACTGTCAGTTGCAACCTGTGAGATGCTGGAAGAAAAAGGGTGATACCTCACTCAAATCCTAAAATCTGTGGGTTATGCAGTACTGCAGAGAGATCTGGTTTACATGGGCAATTATAATCCCTATGTGTTATATAGAATGACTTGCCTGGAAGGCAATTGTCTATCTAATTTTGGTTATGCAGTTATTGTATCACACAGTTAGCTATGAATCTTTATATCTGACTTGTAGAAAAAAAAAGTCCAGTCTAATGCAGGCAACTATTGATTTAAAATCAATAAAAGCATTGTGCTTTTATGAGGTAAGTTGTCTCTGCATCTGTCTTTGACTATGACTTCCTTAGTAGTATTACAGAGTTTCTTTTGTTATTAGTAGCTGGCTTTTGAGTAGTGGTTGCACATTTCCTTTTATTAGGAAGAGAGGCATTATCTCTTACTGTTTTGATTTTCTGTCTTATTGGCTTTCTCTGTTTTTGCGTGGTGTTTTTTTTGTGTGTGGGGGGAGGAGGTGTGTATGTATTTTCTCTTTTCCTAGAATCTGTAGTATTTGTTCATAGCTCATATAAATCTATGAACTGATTCTAGTTTTCTGTTTTTCTGATGTCACAAAAGACACTACTCCAGGTGAACTGAGAATGTTTTCAATCGCTTTCCTTTTTTCATTGGAACACTTTGTTTCTTGTCTTGCATGTACCTCTATTAAGCCGAGATTCTGTTGAGCTGCACATCCTGTGCGTGGTTGTTTTGTTTATGTGCTTACATTTGGCTTAAAATTCAATGCCGTGTGGGAATAACTGCAAGTTATTCTTCCAGAGTTTATTATTTTGAATTTATTGGCATCAAATGTTATCTGTCTTCTGGTTTTTTTTTGTTTGGCTAGCTCTCAGGTTTGATCCTGCTCAAGTTTTATGTAAGCTGGTTATCACTAAAATTGTTTTTAGGCTTGGAATTTGAAAGTGTTTATATGTGTGCATAAATATATAGGGTGTGGTATTTCTTGCTCTGTGAGCACCCCCATGAGCACCTTTTCTGATATGTACTCCTGCTCTTGGTCTGTGTGCTGTTTCTGATGTAAAAGTTTTTTTTGACAGTCCACTGGAGCTATCTTCACTGGTATTCCCTTTCTCACTGTGCTTATGTGCTTGAGCAATTGCAGTAGATTTCAGGCCTTAAGAAAGCCTTTTACGAGTGTTTTAAAGAAATGAATTTATTAAAATGAATTTATTATACATGTTCAAAGTGTTGTGATTCGAGTTACTTGCATGTGTAATTAAAAAATGCTTCTTTACATGACTCTATTGGTCTCAGGAATTTATTTTTTTGTAAATCAGTTTGTGAGACTTTTTTTTTTTTTTTTTTCACAATCTAAGTCATTCTGTTTACCAGAAGCAATGTATGGGGACAAGAATGTTGAGATTTTTGGGGGTGGGAGGGATAATGTTTTAGCATAGTGTTGGCATTTCTTAGTCTAACAATGACACTTTGCCTAAATTACAGGTCTTTAAGAACATGTCTATTATGCATTAAATGAATATTTTCTGTCTTTGCTATCCATTAGTCTTGCTGTACTACTAGGATTTCATAGTTATGGCCAAAATGTTCATCAGTCTTCAACATGTCATGGCACAAATTACAGCCTGAGTTTCTAGCAGTCAGCTTTTTTAAAGTAAGAAAAACTTTGCCTGCTACATATCCAATCTTGATAGATAAATATACAGTAAATTTGGTACCTGTATTTATCAAAAAATTTTAGAGGCCTCAGTTTTTCAAATGCATTTAGATTGGGAGCCCTTTTAACTTTTACATGAAATAATGAGATTGCTTGCATGGATTCAGTAATGGATATAGGGCTGTGGGTGGTGTCTGAGTTATTCTGAATGTGTGAGGTAGAAATTGACTATGAAACTAATGCAAGGGCATTTGAGGACAACAACTACTGGAAAACAAACATTAATTCATAATAAAAGAGGAGGGTTTTGTGAGTTATAAAGGTACTTTGGAAATCTGTTGAGATAGTCAAATGATATAGGAGGCTCTGTGATTATAAAGACAAAAGCCTCTTGAAAACACCACTTTCGAGTGAAGGTTCACATTGGGAGGATCATGTCCAGAAAAAATACGAAGTCTGTTATATGTCATATAGTTAGTATACTACACACTATAAACTAGCATAAATTTTTGTTGCATTTCCCAGTTGTGGAGAATTCTGACATTCTTTAATGTTTGCTGCTGATTCTGCAAAATGTAGCAATGCTGTATTACGTTTGTTCATAAGTTAAATTTAATATAGTGGCAGAGGACAGCAGTCCCCAGCTAGCTCTATACTTCTTTCTGAAACACAGAAGCAATGCAGATGGGAAATAAAGCCACTTATGTGTTTGTTACATCCTATCTATATGAATAAGTACTTCTGTGGGCTCAGAAATCAGAAGTTGGGGACAAATAGCAACCAGTTATATGAAGGCATATACCCTCAGGGATAAGCAGAATCAAAAACATTCTTATTCCAGTTCTGTAGACTACAAAGGTAAAGAAGGCAAAATGTAATATTCAGAAAATGGAGGGAGTAAAAGGAATCAAAGTGAGACCTTTAAAACCACTTCCTTATAGCTGAAGGAATCAAAATTGGACCCAAAGCCAAACCATTCCCATTTTATAGGTTGTGTGAAGGCTACCAGGAGGATTGGTGAACTTTAAAGCTTGCATGCTTTTCAACTTTATCATCAAACTACTAAAGGCATTTTCTCTCACTGTGAAATGTACCTCACAGAGAGAACTGCTTCTTGTACAATTAATTTTGGAAATTATTACTGGCATTTCAGACCTAATTTCTTACACTATTTTGCTATAATTTGCAGCACTGACACTGCAGATTCTCTCTTCAGATTAGATTTTTGGTTGCCCAGGAGTTTTATTTTAATATGGAATGTGTTGTAATAATATGTACATAGAAATGTTTTCGATTTTTGTGGTATTATAAAATCAGCTGTAATGTGATTCTACATGGTTGTCCTCTTTAGTGTTTCAGATTAGTTGTATGATATTTGAATGCCCACTTCAACATATTAAGATCAGTATTAATATGCAGTTTTTAAGCATCAGGTTTTTCATTATATTGACAAAGTGTCTGCTGTACATAGTTTTCAGATTTCTGCACTGAGTAAAACAGCAACACTGTTGGGTTTGTTATATATTTTGGCACCTTGAGGTTTTGCTCTTTGGAGCAGCTGAAAGCATACCCTATCTACTTAGCAATCAACGGCATTATGCTGGGGAAAATGGGTGGGAATCCAAGCTGACAAAGAATTTTGGCCTTTCTCTCAGAAATCAAAAACCATGACATCACAGAGATCTAAGAGTAAGGTAGAAGTTGTAGTTTCATGATGTGTATTAACTGTTCTCTTAAACTGTCTCTGGTTCTCAAAACTTTTATTTCCTCAGCCTCTCACAAACACTGTAATATGCTGCTCTGTTGGTTGTGTAAACACGGTGGCTCTTTGTAGGGCTACGCTGTAAACTATATCACAAGTGACCTAAGTTAATTTTTTTCTCTTTTGGAACAAGTGGCATAAGGGGAGGGAAATGGACAGGATAACTTCTTAAGCTGGCTTGCAATATCAGAGAAAATATTGTGAAACTGCATCCTGGATAACCCCAAAGACTTAGCTACAAAGGAAATTTTGGGTTCCCAGTGGAATCTGAGGGCATTGGATTGCAAAAGACCCAGATCCTCAGCTGTGGGCAGAAAAGCATGTGTCAATCCAGCAGCTGGCTCCCAAAAGGTTGAGACTTTGGAACTACTCTAACAACTGTGTAAATAGGTGCATGGTTATCTTTTAATTGCTGTATACCTGGTTCTTCATAAACCTTTGTAACTATGCTATCAGAGGACTTGTGAAAAATACTTCTGGTTGCTTTTCTCTTAACCTGGTACTTTGGTTAGAGATAATTTTAAGTTAGCTGGTTAACATTATGGCATTCTATTTCTATAGGTCTTTTGGTCCCTAAAACTGAAGGCTAGCACACTAAAATGGTGTTTTGGACATTGAAAGGATAGTAGACCTGCAGTGAATTCCAATGAGCATTTCAGAAACATGCTTGCAGAAGCTGGGGAGAAAAATATTAGGCTTAAGTTTGTCATAATGAGAACGCAAAACTGTTAGTAAAATGTACAGGCCCTGTGTAAGGTGGATGTAAAAATGAGCTGCAATCTTCAGTTTTCATTGTTTTGCAGTGGCAGATCTAAAAGCAGTGTGATGAAATAGACTTGGGTCAAAGTGGAGAATAAATAAACCTGGGGGTTTATTTGGTTGAGGTTAATGAGATTACACCAGTATCAGTCAGAACCAAATGAATTTGAAGCTATGTCTGCAATAGAGTTGCATGTGTGATTTAAACACACATGGGTGAACCTGAACAAGATCCTATTTCAGCAGCTGGAAGCCACAGCAGAGTAAACTACACAGGACACTGAAAGTTTCACATTGCCATTGCTCCTCAAACTGGTTCAGGTGTATTAACAGAGTTTAGAAGGATATCTTTAGACTGCAGTAGGCTTAAGCTGTGCCATAAGTTTCTTGGGCTTGTATTTTTCCAGGTCTCTTTTCTAAGAGCTCTGCCACTTGCTCAGACCGATAGCTTATCAATATTTTTGCCTGTGAACTCACAAAACTGAGTTTTAGGCTCACTTTGGAATATTAAAATGTTTTTACTTTGTTTTCTTAAAAAGATTGTAGCTTGTCAATTTTGTGGTGTTTTGGTGACTTTGAGACATTAATTTTTTGTACTCTTGAACCTGATGTAGAAATTTTTGAGGAAATTGATAATACACAATATTTTTTTTTGTAGTTTGAGTTGTTATGCTGTGACGAGGTTGCACAGTTGTTATGACTGTGCATAGTGATGAAATAATATTTTTGCAGTCAGACTTTCTAGAAGGATATTTAAAGTTTGTCATTACTTGATATTACAGCAAGGTAGTCACATGCCATAATGTGCTAGAAAGGCATTGTCTGTCTAGTTTCTTATTCTTGCAGTGGCCTTTTGGACTCTTTGACCAACTTGCGTGAAAGGTCTTTAAACAGCTTTATATTTAGACTACTTGAAGCCATTTATGGAATTATGGAAAAGCTTTACTTTTAAACAGCATGTAGGGCACTTGGTACTTTGTGGTAATGTGTCAAACCACTTTTCTCCATCTCCCACATCTGTAGTATGTCTTGGCTAAGAAACTCAGTATTATTTTGATTTGTCACAATGTAACTGTAGTTAGTGTTTTTGATTGAAAATCAAGGGGAAGTGACTTTGAGTGCTCTTTGTCATGCAATTAATAGGTTAAATAAGTGTGAAGCCAGGAAAAGTGATGATGCCCTTTCATGCTAGGGGGACATACTGAGTGAAAACTGGAATATATCATCCCCGATCTTCAGTGGACAGACAGATAAAAGGGATGGTGAGGATTTCTTTAAATTAAATTTGTTGTAAAGAAAAGCATTTGGAGGTTATTATTACAATTCTGCTTAAACCTAAATTTAGTCAAATAATGTAACTTTTAGTTCTACAGAGGTACTGTATTTATAGAATCACAGAATAATTTGTTGAGGAGGGGACCTCAGTAGGTTTCTGCTCCAAAGTTCTGCATAAAGCAAGGTCAAGTAATGAGGTCATAACAGGTATGAAAGCTGTACACAGTCAGATCATAAAAACCTCCAAGGATGGAGACAAGACAACAACTGCTGGACTTCCTCTGAATATGAAACTTTCTCCTTATATTGTCTCTGAACATCCTGTGTTTCAACTTGTGCCTGTTGTCTCTTGTCCTGTAAACAGCTTGGATCCGTCTTCTGAATAACCTCCCTATTGTTACTGGGTGCTGCTGTTTGGTTCCCCCAGTCTTTTTCAGGTGGAATAGGCCCTGCTCTCCAGTCTGCCATCAGAGGGTATGTGCTACAGTCCCCAACTATGTTAGTGTTCCTGTTTGTCAATGTTTTTTCTGTGTTGGGGCAATGGGATAGTACCTCAACACAGAATTTTAAATTCAAGTAAGATATGAATATTGGCAGATTTCTAAATAAAAGCTAGGACAGTAGGTGGTCAGAGGCTTTTCAACGACCAGACAAGAAGCATTTTATTCCCCGAGTTTATATGTAAAAATAACCATAAGTTGATGAGCTATGTTTGGTTTAAATCCTTGAAGGACATTGTGACCAGAAGCAGGCTGTTCAGTTCATGTAATTCCCATGCTTCCCCTCCTTAATTAACTGCACAGTTTGAAAATAGAATGTGTTTTGATAAATTTATTTCATGTGAAATTTCTTAATAAGTATTGTATTTAATAGTGTCAACTGTAGTTTTTTCCTTAAGTTTTATGTTTTTGTTACATTTCAATTTTTGAAATGCAGTGTGCCAGAAATGTTAAAAACTAATATATTGAAAACTATAGTCAATATTCTTTTTATCCTAATGTAATTAATTAAAATTCAAAGTCTAGATGGAGCTCATTAAATTCCATCTCCTTATGTAAAAATGCATCATAGTAAGCCTTGTTTAATTAAAAATGAGTGCAAAGAACTATTTGACTGCTTCAGTGATTAAAGAAATGAAACAACAATTTAAAAAGTAAATGTACAACATGAGTGGTTTATTTTAAATGTTCTCTACAATTTCAGTAGTAATTTAAGGAAGCTATTTTAAATGAATTTGAATAAATTAAATTATCTTGTCATTAGATTGCTGAGTACTTAATTATGCATTATATGCATGTAATACACAGTTTATATTTGGGGGGTTGTGGAGTTGTTTGGGTTTTTTTTTTGATTCACTTTGATTCTCTGAGATTCATAGGCAGTTAAATGAACTGGAACTTCTGAAGGGTTCTGGCCTTTTGTTTTTGTCAAGACATTAAACTTCAACCGATTGAGACTAATGCATTCTCTTTTGCTGGAATGAATGTCTTTTAGAGCTAGTTACAAGGGTATGCCAACGTGATTTGGTTCTTTCATCAAGCTATATTCTTGAGTATGAGTTCACGAGCTGAGTTGGTTTAATATTTGCCTTTACAGTTGGTCTGTAATGTCATTGCCTACTAATAAAGTTAATTGTGGAACTTAAGTTTCTTTCCTTAAGAAATGTAAATGTATCATGAATCCGTATGCCATTTTTTGGCATCATTTATGGATGTCTAAATTTGTTTAGGAAGAGCTTATACTAGTGATATTATTTATGCCCAAAATTCTTCTATTCTAAGATTTGCTCTTGTTTTTGAGCAGCTAATTATATATGTAAGGTTAGAACATTTGCCTTCTGTTTCCACTTCTTTTTTGGTTTATATTTCTTTTTAGACTTCATATTGCTGGCTCTTCTCAAATTATGATGAATTATTAGACTGATTTCTTGATTACTTAAAATTGGTTCAAAAGGGGAAATAAAACATTTTATGAAATCCCAGATTCTTAAGCATAAGAATATCTTAACTGCTTTCCCTATTATTTTGCTATTAGGGAGAAGTATCTGTTTGGAGGTGGCAAGCATGCACGAATTATCACTATTGTGTTATTAGTTGAAACAATCTTTGCTTATTTCTGATTCTAAAGAAAATAGAATTTCTCATCTAATAGTTAATTTGCTATAATACATTACAGTGATTCTACAATACTTATCTATTGTTTGATACAGTATCTTTCTCATCTGGATGTAATTTCCAGTTACACACTGAGCCGTTAGAGGAAGAAACTAAGCAAATAAAACTGATGGACATGTTCTTGCTGTTAGGGAAATAAGATGGGAAATCATCCTCACCAATGACACATAAAGAAGAAGGAAGAGACACTAAGGGAACAAAAACAATATTAAAGCCTCTGTGGCAAAAACATACAAGATACAACAACAAGCTTAAATGGTCTTCTGGACTCATTTGGTAAGCTTACAGAGCAGGTGGTAGAAAAAAGATTGTAAGAATGGACCTTCAAATATGAATGGTATTGCACCACACACAAGATAACTATTTTGAATGTACAAATAAGAACAAGACAGTCTCAGTCAAAGACACTCTGGGGACAGCATAATATGTCTTTACTGTTCCTGAATGTTTATGTTTCCAGTGTTGCAAGAAAAGGAATTTTTTCTTTTACTACAACAGTGGTAAAAATAAAAAATGCTGCTGCTTTCCTTTCTTGCAGTAGTGAAGCTTGAGGTGAGTTTACAGGCAGAAGCAGGAACTCAATAGGATTCTGGAAATAAAATGGCTTAAAGTATGGAGAGAGCAAGAATATAAACAGCTTTGTCTCTTCATCCCTCCAAATGCCTCTGTGCTCATTACCTTCTTACTATCTCTTTACTCTTCTTTTTCAGAACTTTTCTATCATGCTCAACCACATCTCTCCTGTTGTGGCTTTGTTGCTTTCTTACATTCCTTCCTTTGGTCTGATTAATAAAAGAGCCATTAGCTGTTCTGTTCTCAGCATCAAGTAGATTTTAAGATTGCTTTCTAATCTTGACAGTAGTCAAGGTCTGACCTATTTGGAACCAAACTTCAGGGCCCAAATCCAGCCAAGTATTGTGTCTTTCATTTACATCACTGAAACAACCTTTTGTCTTTCTGGGTCTGTTGTTTTGAGATTTGCTAGAGCAAACTCCCCAGTCAAGTTGTGACTACCTGTGGATGGGAAAATGGGAAGAAAATAAAATAACCAAAAAGCACATTACATGAAAGAGATACTAAGATCAGAAACTGTATGCCAAATATGGTAGTATTTTCAAGCTGGGCTGAGCTATATTAAAATTATCTGGAAGGTTGGAAAATTGATTTTCAGTTGAACTGAAATGGTTTTGAAGAGGAAATTAGTTTTGATTTGTTAGTGGAAGAAACAAATTGCTTCTGAAAAACAGATTGTACAAGGACTCAGTTTTGTTGTCCTTGGTGGGCAGGGGTATGGTATTGTGATTAGAATTTCCTTTGAAGTATGAGGAATGAGAAGTATTGATATTTGGAAGGAAGAGAGAGACTGGCAGGTCCCATGGCAGTAGACTGGATGAGAACTGATGTTTAGTCTGAATACAAGAATTATGGAAGAAAGTCCAAATGTACTGTGAATGAGGGAAAAGAAATGCAGATGACAGATAAGTAAGAAGGCTCAGTTGGTTAGAGCATGGTGCTAATATAACACCGAGATGAGGGTTCAATTCCCATATGGGTCATTCACCTAAGAGCTGGACTTAATGATCACTGTGGGTCCCTTCCAACTAAGAGTATTCCGTGAGTCTTGAGGTTATAAGTGGCCTCACTTCTTTCACTCTGAAGTGTCACAAAAGTGAACGGAGTATTCTGTGTAGTTGTGGGTGGATGAGTGGTTCTGTACTGGAAATGCAGACAGGTGCAAGGCCTTGTATGTGCCTTTTTAACCTTAACTGTTGCTGTACGTGTTTAATTATGCCAGCAGTTGTAACTGTTGGAAAGTACTGCATAATTTCAAATTTCAGTGAGGCTGATGTGTTGAATGTGGAAAGGTCCTTTCTCGTGGTAAAGCTACGGAAATGTGCTTTTGTAACCCCACTATAGACAACTGATCGAGAAAAAGTGGTGCTGGTAGGCATTTGGGGCAACTCTTCATGCTTTGTGCAAATTTTTTGATTCACCATGGTTGAGGGCCAGACATTCTGGCTGTATATGAGCATTAAAGATTTCATAATCTAAACTAAAAATGTCTCTGAAATAAACTAGAATTTGTTTCCCCAGCAAATGCTGTGTCTAACACATGTGCATGCACACATTCCTTACTTATTTTTCACCAATGCCTTTTTAGTTTCTTAGTGGAGGAAAGAGCAGAAATATGTATTTCAGGTTGCAGTTCTTTCATTATTTAGACTGTGTGATGATGCGATAAATTATCAGCCTTTTAGTTTTATGACATCTCGGATTACACAGATCGTGTATAGGATTAGTTTTGCAGTTATAACTTCTGATCTCTCCTTTTCTGTTTGTTCCTACATATTTTTAATTTTATTTTACCTGTGTAATGTGCATAATGAAAATAATGGATCCCATTTAATTTCATTTTAATTCACTGGGTAGTGTATTGCTCCATAATATAGCTTTGTTACTGAAGCAATTAGATATTCATACATACTCATAAGTACACAGTTGTACTTGCAGTGTTTACTGTAAAATGTTATACAATTCTGTTGCTTTTATGAGAGGGAGTCTCTAGTAGCATATAATTGCATACATAAATATACATTAATAATTCTGTATTTTAAATTATGACATGCCTCTGTTTTATGGAAATTGGAGTTAATCTAGGTTATGATTCATATGCTTTCAAAATATGACTAGGACATTTCAAATATATTATTATTAATGCTACTGTTTCTGTTAGTTTCAAAACATTTGAAAAGTACTCTTGGTGATCAGAAAGTAGATCATGAAAATGCTACTGTTGGACGAGTTGACACAAAGTCTGGCTTTAGCAAATCTCATTATATGATTACAACCATACTTAAAGTGTTAAATTGTGTGTACAAGTAATGAAAGAAATGGCAGGTCAGCTGTGGATTACACAGCCTGTATGTGGGAGTGTCAGATTGTTAATTTGTCTGTGTCTTAGTTTTTGCCCTTGTAACCTGAAAATCATAGTTGACCACCATGTTTACTGTCAAGACTACTATAATAATTAGACCATTTATTTGGAACAAATGTATAATATCTAGACTCAATAACAGTTACCTGCCATTTTACATCAGCAATGGTGTGTTTCTTTCATGCAGAAAGTGGACAATACTTTGTGTGATTTTTAACTCACTATTGGTGCTAGAACTAATGAAGGTAACACTAATCTAAACTATGTCACAGGTAGAACCTAAATAATTTACAGCACAGAAACAATAAAAAAATTGGCATTTTTTTCTTTCTGGCAACACTACCCTTAGTGATAACATAAAAATGAGTTTTCTAGAACCTTTTTCTAGATATGTTTTCTAATATGTTCTAGGCTTTATAGAAATTTTTAAGTTAGCTTGTTTCTCCATTAGAAGTCAGTCTCTGAGTGTAGCTTGTTTGGAGATAATCCTGTCTTGTAAAGTTCAGTGGTCATGTAAATAGCTTGATCAATAATACATACTTTCAATGGATTATTTAAAATTACTGAGTTGACAGCCGTTACACAAGAAGACACTGAAAATTATCAACTCTGAAAGCAACTTGTGTGCTCTTGAGTGATAAGGAGATGAAATACCAGGGAGAGCTGGCGTTTTAGTCTTCTACCGAAAGGAAAAAACCCAAACCTCTCAAAGGGGCAGAACAAGTTCCTTTGAGGAGTCCAGTGTTAGGAAAGGAAGGAGGAAATGGGAAATAGTGAATACCCAGAATAAACAAAGGAAAAGGAATTTAAGGTGGGGAACTTTTAGAAAATACAGAATAGAACAGGGATATAGAGTAAAGTGGAAAGAAGAAAAGTCAGTTTCTTTTTTTCCCCTCTTTTCCCCCTCCTTTTTTTCCTTTAGTCTTTTTGAGGGCAGGGAGAGGGTTATGGCATATAAAAGAGAAAGGAAAAAACAAAACCAGAGGAAAAAGTAGAAGGGGATTTAGCTGCCACCATAATTACAGTACTGCTGTACTTAAGGCTCAGATTGAGAAATATTTTGGGGCTTTTCAGAACAAATAGGCAATATATTTGCTTTTGTGTGGTAAAGGGAGAAATATTTAATCACTTGTCCAAAGCTGCTGCATTGGAAAAGCTCATGAAATGAAGGGCCGGTAAAGAGAATCCTCAGTAGCTGAGCAAAGGCAGTACAGGACGGACTGATCAGACAGCAATTGCAGCTCGATGAAGACAGTTGAACTACATATAAGGCTGCTTTGCATTTGTAAAAGGAGTAAGATGTAATAATGTTTCATCTGTTTTGACCATTGCTGAAAATACACTTGTTTCACTGAACATGTTGTCCCATTAACCAGGATGTGGACTCTGGCATGTGAAAACCTTTGACTGTCTAGCTGTACCTCCTGTATTAGTGAAGTGGCAGAAGTTTCCCATCCAATATATCAGTTAGTCACAAACATGAAAGTGGTGTTAAAAGGAGTACAATCATACAAGTGTTTACTGTTTTTGTTTGCTGATAGAGTAGAACTGTGAATAAGGTGAAGTAGACAGCATTAATATGAAGGGGTTTGGCAAGGCTGGGATGTGAAAGTGTGTGGAAGCTTACTGTCACTCTACCAACACCTCCTACAAACAAGCCTGATAAACAAGAGGAATGAGGTTCTTGTGTAGAAAACAATGAGAAGAGAAAGGGATACAAGTTTCAGTATTGACACTTTCTTGCTTGTCAGGGGCCTAGCAGACACTGAAAGCCCCTCAGTAAGATGAGGTTTTCAGTGCTGCAATGATACTCTGTTGATAGAGTTGAAGGACAACCGAATTAACTGGGGTAACATAGATGAAGAAGGTTAGTAGGCTTTTATTTGTCATTGCTTTCTTTCTAGTACTGCTGGAGAGACAAGGGGTGGACATTAAGCTGACAAAATTCATTGCACCTGTTTACAGTATTGTTATAGTACTTGAAGGAGTTAAAAGAAATACTGTTTCAGAGGGGTGACATAAAGGTGGGCTTTCATCAAAGCACAAAGTCTGTTATTTGATTGCATTCACTATAAAATAAGGTCCTTAAACTGTGAAGAACAAAAGAACAATCGTATATGATTACAGCCCTTGAAGCAAAAAAATTTCAAGTACTTTTAAAAAGGATGGATCACATTTTTTTTTTTGTTCCTATATGTTTAAAAATAGTCAGACACCTGTATGAAAAGATTCAATATTATCACTACAAACCTGGCTTCTGATATATGGCTAAAGGACCTGTTCTTTTGGGATTCATATTGAAATATGCATTCGATTAATATGCAAAAAGCAAGTCAAGAATCAAACTTGTTAGACTCCCTAATCTGACTGAGCTACAGCTTGTTTAATTTGATTGCCATTTTTTTTCTTCTATCAGGATTCAAATACTGTTTCATTGCTTGGGCTGTCAACCAAAGCCTTAAGAAAGCAACAAAATTAATTTGAATTCATTTTAATTAAACCATTTTTATTTTGAGCTATGTGGACACGATAAATATTTGAGTAATATGTGACTCAGCTAGTAGCTTAATAAATCTAAGCAGATTTTATGTAGCAGGAGTTTATTTTTTTAACTATGTTGATTTCTGAGTTATTGCTGATTTAGTTAAAAGGTGGTCTTTCTAGATAAAAGATAAGATACAGCATTTTGAAGGCAACCACCAGTATATTTAGCACCCACTGGATTTATTAGTCTGACAACTTTTCTGTGTAGCAGTCCTGTATGTTATTAAAGTCGTGAAGTTCTGGGTCAGTTTAACAAGCTTCCATGTTTCAGATCTTTCTTATAATATAAGTGTTGGGAAGATCTAGGGGAAAACTCTATCAATTTCCACTTGAAACTTCTAAAGGTAGCAGAGATCTAAGGGCAGGAGAACAGAGTGGACAGTACTTACTTGCTGGCTGATGTAATCACCCCACAGTGTGTTCCAGTGAAAAATTCTGTCTTTATGTAGAATCCAAAAAGGTACTATTTCAGGAATCAGTTTGTGTCTGTGTGTATTCTTTTTACTCCCACTTACGGATTGAGTTTGTTGGTCATTGATGTTACTTGGAATAAAATATGAGTTACTCTCTTGTAGTCTAGCAAAGTGTATTGCAGAATAATATGAAACATCTTTTAAGTTTGAGGCAAGTTGTTCTCTCACTTTAAAGTTTGGTCTGTGCTGCTTGGGAAAAAAAGAAAAATCACTTTAGCCCAAAGAAAGTTTAAAATTGAACCAGCCACTTTGTGTTTGTTTTTGTTGCATAGCAAAGCTCCTACATAGGAGTAGAATTTTGGGTTACTGGTGCTTCTTTCACGTGCAGGTCTTGCAATTGTTTCACAGATTTTGCAAGTCAGGAGCTGCTCCAGCAAGTTTAGTGATTGTGTTTAATATGTACAACTTGAGCTGACACAGCAAATTTTATAAGTGATAGTTACTTTCTTTGATGTAGTCTAGAATTTTTGCAGTCGTTGAGCATTTTTATGTTTGTAATTTATTGTCTAGATAGTCTTCAAACTAGAATAATCTTAAATAAATGCTAAACTGTACTTCTTTTTTTGTTTTGTTGTTTGGTTTTTTGGTTTTTTTTAGTCAGGTCTCCACCCATGATGAGTAAGTCCTTTACATATTTAAAATATATAAGTAAAATTGAATGTACATAATGTAATATGTGTATATGCATAAAGATGACATAATCTGATCCATATGGGTGGTGCTTGCAAGATATATTTACTGCTCCATTATGTATTGAAAATTTGTATTTAATTCAGCTCTCACCATACGTGTAGTTATTGTAATTACTACTTTTCAGGGCATACTCCAAATTATTTCCTGAGTGTAGCCTGTGTTTTTCTTGCATATCTATCTTTGCATTTGCATCGTTAAAATATATTTCTTTTGAAAGAAAGCTTTGTTTGAGAGGGCAGTCATTTTGTCTGATTGTGCTACTCCATTTCAGGGCTTTTTAATACCGCATCAACTCTGGCATGCTGGAATAAATTCAGTGAAGGACCACCAAAGATGAATTGAGGTGCAATACGTGATGTACTGAGGGAATTGCGCATCTTCATTTGGAGAATTCTGAGACATGTTTGTTGTCTTCAGATACGTGATGGGAGGCTGTAAAGAATATAGAGCTGGACTTTTTTTTTGGAGGCATGTGGTGTTTGAATGAGAGACAATAGACGCAAAGGATATGAGAAATTTTTGTGAGGTCTTAAGGAAAAGTTTCTCAGCAGGAGGACGGTGAAACACTGGAACAAGTTGTTCAGAGCAGTTGTGAAATATCCATCTCTGAACATGGTGAAAAAATCAGCAAGACAGGCTTTGAGCCTGGTCTAATTTGACCCTCCTTTGGCCAGGGCTAGTGGACCAAGTAACCACCATAAATGCCTTCCAACTATATTAATCTATGATTTCTAATTATTAATTATAATTTGTATCAACCTTTGTCACTTTTACATGTAATAGTTGTGACTTTTGATTTTACTGCTATAGGAAAACAGTGTATTGTCTTACATCAGAGAAAGTATTTGCTTGAATTGCACCTGTATATGAATAATCTTTAATAATAACAATGTTAATGTAAATAACCTTGTTTAGTTTTGATTCCCTTTTGATTATTACTTTGAGATTCTAATTAGTTTATATAATAACCTCTCTAAAGTGTGTTTTTCTCTTGTTTCTTGAAGTGGAATGCAGTGCAATATTAAGTCTAAATCCCTGCAAAAGTCTGCTGAACCTGTACAGATGTTTGTGGTTAATTGAAATGTCTTACTGGGTAGAAAGTACGCTTACAGCCTTTTTCCTATAGGAAATCTTTTATTTTCATATTTTCCTTGAGTTGCTTACTAAGAAAATATAAATCTCCAGCCACGAACCAAGTTTTTCCTAACTGCTGTTTTTTCTGCAGATTTAGAGAAACTTTGACTTTCAGTGGGGCATTCATTGAGGATACAGTTCAAAGTCAGTGTATGACAGTGTTAGGCTGGGCCATGTTCCCATAGATTTCTCTGCATCTGTGCTAGCAATCCCATGTCTTTGGAGTGAAAAAATGCAGAAAGCTGACCTGCTGAAAACTTTAAAATAGTTCTAACTGAAACTGGTTCACTGAATATTTTCACAGTACAAATACAGGTGCTGACAAAAGGGAGCAAATAGGGTGAAGGGAAAAGCAGACTTCAGCTTTCACAAAGTTCCTAAGTTTAAGCTAGTGTGAAACCATTGTCCTCCAAAGAGAAATTGGTTTGCATTAACCTTCATATTTAAGAATTTTTAATTTTTTTTTTAGTATATTTGGTAGTAGAGCTGGTTAATAGTTAAATAATTACAATAATCTTAAGTTTTTGGTGATGATAAAATAGGAGCGTGGCTGGTTTTGTAGGCATTCAAAATTAGCTGAGCTGCTTTTCCAACTCCAAATGTAGCTGCCTCTTTCAGTAAATGTGCAAGTAAATGTCCTTAGTTCATTGGATTTCTATTTCTGTGCCATGTTTATACAGTGGGAATTTCTCAAAGAAATGTGTAGCTTTGTTAAACCCTTTTAACTGGAAGAAAAAGCAGTCCAGTAGGGACTTGCTGCTGTTTGTAGTTTTGTGTATGTTGGTCTGGGATTAATGTCAGCTCTTGGCTGCTCTTATTTTAGATGGTTCTGTGATTTAAGATGGAAATCGTGGATATCCAGAGTCAACATATACAATTCTTTTAATGATAAAATCCCTATATTTAAGGTTTCTATTTATTTAAAGGTTTCTCTGATTTTTAGTGGGCTTTAAATGTTAAATGTATGTTTATGTATTGAAAAGGTAGCATGTGGAAGAGTTGATCAGGAACAAATCCTTAAATTTGGGAATTGAAGTAAGATTCCTTTAGACTTTGTAAAGTTCATGCAAATTTGAATTTGAAAAAAAGATTTCTTTTGATTTTGCAGTAGTGGTAAGTCACCTCCCATGCTTCCACAATTTTGCTAACAGCTCATGTATTTCAGTACTGTAAATTGTGTTGATGTTTTCAAGAATGCCATTTTAATACAAGAACCTTTTCAAAACTATGCATGACTGCATTTTTCTCATACATTAGCAGGATGCTTAGCACTTGTATATGAGAATTGAATGGGTGTGTTTATGTGGGTTCATTTTTCTTGGGGTCTGTCAATTGGTGTGCGCACAGCATATGTATCTTACACTGTTAATTAAAGGGTGCCTCTACTGCTGCTCCAGATAGTCTGTGTTGACTGATGCCCTTTTGGAGATGTAGGCTTTCCAGTTGATGCAGCTCTCTCTGCTGGTCAGCCTGTATAATTAGATAAGCCTCAAAAAAAGCACCACCAGTTTTTCCTTTAGTATATGCATGCCTCTTCCTACTTAAGGGTCAGGAGGTATACTGAGGAAGATCAGTTGCCTTCCCCTTGAAGTCCTTTCAGGATCTCTGAACAATTAAGTTGTGTAGTTCTGCCTCACTCCTTTGCTATGTTCCAGTGTGAGTCATTGTCCTTGCCAAATGGATTTGTAGTCCTGCCCGATTTTGCTGCCATATTCTGTGTCTTCTCTGAGAGTGAAATGGCCTGCTTGCTTTATTTCCCTTTCGTACTCTGTTTACCCAGTCATTTTGGTATGGAGTTGTTATTTTATAGTGACTTCCTGTCTTATGTGATGCAATGACTGCTCATGTAGGTATTTTCTTCTTATCCAAAAATACCTATTTGATGTGCTATTTTGAGTTTCATTTCATTACTTGAAAGTTGACTTGATGAGTGGCTGATAATGATTCTCTGTTTTCTAAGTTAGCTAAGTTATCACAGAAGAAGATTACCTGGTCAGTAGGATGGGAGGAAAAAAACCTGTAGAAAGTGACAAGAAAAGATGGAGAAAGGAAACATT
Organism: Sclerurus mexicanus; assembly: GCA_013396755.1. Classification (NCBI taxonomy): domain Eukaryota; kingdom Metazoa; phylum Chordata; class Aves; order Passeriformes; family Furnariidae; genus Sclerurus; species Sclerurus mexicanus. The sequence goes on along the minus strand of VWZF01000453.1, from coordinate 89,024 downwards.
AAAAGAGAAAGAGGAAGTTACATGGGAATTAAGAATGATATATGTTCTTAAGGTTGATTATTTGTGGGGGATGGGGTGGGGAACAGGTCTTTCCAACTTAATTCTAGGACTTCAATCTGGTCTGATGATTTTCATGTCTGAAGGCTGGACAGGGTTTCGAAACTCTGGAATGCCTAACAGCCATCAAAAATTGCTCTGATTTTTGTATTTTAGTCCAGCTAAGTGCAGACAAAGAAGTCTGAAAACACATCAGAAGTTGTTCAGAGCATTAAGCGACCCAAATCTGTGCCAGGCAATTGACAAGATAGATGAACATGCACCTTGAATATTTATCTGGCAGGTAATGTCACCTATCTGCATATTCCTACAAAACATGTTACTGAGCTGTTTTGTTTGTTCCCACTAACTTACCCCAGTGATGATTTCAATACAAGTCATCTTTATTATGAGTCTAATACTAGTTCTTTGCGAGAAATGAACACTGAATTTATCTGATAGTGGTGACAGAGACCTGGAGTCCTGCAAATATTAAAAAAACTCTAACATTTTTCTCTATTAGCATAATACCACTTGTGATTTCTAATGATGTTACTATTTATATATGTTCTCTTAATTATTTGACTCTACAAAGATATTTCTCTAATAAGTGCTAACACCATAATAGACATTTTTATATGAACATTTAGGGTGATTAGCATTTATTTTTGTTCTGAACATATATGAATTGCTAGCCCCATGATAAAATTTTAGTTTTCTACCAATGATGCTCATTTTCTTTTTTTTTTTCCTCTCCTTTCATGCAGTTGAAACAAAGAGTTTCAGCAGCATGAAGCATTAAGTTCTAGTTTTTAAGGCAGATGATGATTACCGGCCTTTTGAGACCAGTAATAAAAATCTGAGCACTACTAAGTTTCCAAATATATTTGCTTGCCTAGTTACAAAGCATGAAGACAGGGAAAAATAAGAGCAAACATACTCCTATTGGGATACTTCTGATTTGCAAAGTAGATTCAAGTTTTTCATCCACTTTTCTGATACAGACGAATTAAAACATTTGGCAAACTAAGCCTGCAATTCAAATAAAAGTAAACAAATATATGAAACATGCACAATGAAGTACATAGAATGAATTGATTTTGATCATTTGCCTTTACAATAACGATGACATAAATGGTAACATATTTTAAAAGAAAAAAAAGTCTTCATGGTATTTTTAAAACAAAGTCAAATAAATTAATGAGTTTTTACACTGTCAGATGATGGATAAATTTGCTTGTACTGCCTGATCACATCATAACTACAGTGAATATCTAAATAATCCCAATTCCAAAGTTTTTGTGAAATTATTGGTACAATCATTTCTGTTAATACAAACAAAATTAACATTCTGTTGGGCCCATGCTAGCTCTTTTGAGGAAAATTAACCGTACCCCAGCCAAAACCAGCACACGGTTAAAACTCTTACTTTGTTGCACATTCCTGGTATTGATCAGGACCCAAAATGCTGCCATATGCTTTTGGCAGTGACATGGGAATGATGCTGCTAGAAAAAGGACTAAAGATACAAATAATATGGTGTTAGACTAAAATATGTGGGGAAAGAATCATGAGTGAAACCTTCAAATAAAACACTTTTGATACAGAAAGTCTGACTGATCTAAAACTCGGAAAGAAGGAAATTAGTAGAATATGTAAACACAGTCCCTTTGAAGGATTAAAGAGCATTCCAGCTAAATCACAGGTAGGAGGTTTTCTGAAGGTACAGGAATAGAAGATAGTCTTGAATGTGATCTTAACAAGGACTCCAGTAGTTGTAGTTTAAAGAACCTGTTCAACAAACAAGCACTTTTCCTGGAATCATAGAATCATTAAAGTTGGAAAAGTCCTCTAAGATCTTTAAGTCCAACCATTAACCCAGCATCACGGTGTTCACCACTAAGCCATATCCCCATGTCCCACATTCACAGGCCTTCTAAACACTTCCAAGGATGATGATTCCACCACTTCCCTGGGCCATCTGTTCCAATGCCTGACTACCCTTTCAGTGAAAAAATTTTTCCCAATATCCCATCTAAGCCTCTCCTGGCACAACTTATGACCATTTTCTCTTGTTCTGATACTTGTTACCTGGGAGAAGAGACTGACCCGCTCCTCACTACAACCTCCTTTCAGGTAGTTGTAGAGAGGAAAGGTGTTGTTTTCAGTTGTTGTTATTACAGAACACAAAGATGATTTTTTTTTCATCTTGGCTTAAAATATTTGTGAATCTTGATCACTGTAAAACTTTCCTGGGAAAGTACTGTTGCAAGATTGTCCTCCTAAGATCTTTTCTGGGCAGTTATTCTTGGCCACTGTTAAAAGACCTATATGTGTCTTTGGTCTCATCCTACCTGTTCTGAAACAAGTGAACCAACAAGTGGCCTGGAAAAAACATACTCCAGAATAATGTTGTCCTGTCGTAGTTTAAGTGCAGAATAAATACAAGTAATAGAATTGCTCCATGGATGGTTAAAAAAGAAAACTAGTCTGATATCACACAATGTGCTAAACATTGACATTATCTGAGAAAAGATACAGAACCACAGAATGGGGCAGGTTGGAAGAGAGCGCAGTGGAGTCACCTGATCCAACCTCCCTGTTCAAGCACGGTCATTCTAGAGCACATGGCACAGGATTGTGTTCAGACTATTCTTGAATTTCATCTGCAGTGAGGGAGACTCCACAACTTCTCTGGGCAGTCTATTCCAGTTCATGGTCACTGGCACAGTACAGAAGTTCATCCTTTTATTTAAGTGGAACTTCCTGCGCATCAGTGTCTTCCCATTGCCTCTTGTCCTATTGCTCAGCACTCTGAGAAGAGCCTGGATCCATCCTCTTGACACCCTCCCTTCACAAACTTATGGCATGGATGAGATCCCCTCTCAGGTGTCTCTTCTTGAGGCTGAACAGTCCCCGCTCCCTCAGCCTTTCCTTGTAAGAGAGATGTTCCAGGTCCTTAATCACACCACTAGTGACATGTCTCCGGTAGGCCCTGTGACACTGATTATGATCCTCTGGGATCTGCCATTCAGCCAGTTCTCAGTCCATCTCACTGTCCACTCATTCGGTCCACACTTCCTGAGTTTGCCCATGAGGGTGTTGTGAAAGACAAGTGTCAAAAGCCTTGCTGAAGTCGAGATGTCCCCTGCTCTGCCCTCGTCCATCCACGTAGTTGTTTAATTGTAGAAGGCAATTTGGCTTTTTGTCTGACAGGTGACTTTGAAATGTACTTTCTGGATCTCTGCCAGTAAGCAAAAAACAGGTTTAGAGTGGAATGCTTAGAAAAGGAAAAGATGACTAGGTATATGGAGTGAGCTTTGTGTTTATTAAATCAAAGCCACTTCAAAATGGCTGTAAATGTATGTTCATAAATAAGTAAAAGAACCTTAATTGCCGTTGCTAAGTTACCTACAGATATTTCAAAACGGGGGCTGGATTTACAGGTGTCTCAATTTGTTAGACAGCAGTTTGAGGAAAAGCAGGAAGGAATACTTCGCATAACTGAAAGAAACGGAAGTGGTAGGCTAACAAAGAAGTGTTTTGTAACCAGTAAGTGTGAAGTGTTACACTTTTCTTTCATTGTTCAGTAATTATCACAAAGTGTAGGTGTTCGAGAAATAGTTGCTGATACTCCTTTATTGTAGAAATAAAAGTAGCACCACAGACTATTATGATCAAGAGATGTTAAAGACCAGAGAAGGGGCTTATTTGGAAGAAAGCAAGTATTTAGGAGTTCAGCTTTTGCATCAAGAAAGATACCAGTTCTGAGCCTTCAACAAAAAAGAGTGAAAGGAATGAAGTTAGGCAATGGCTGTAGTGTAAAACGCCTGCAATAAGGTATCTTTTTGATGATGTGTCTGTCCAAAAAATGTGGCTGTTTGTTATCATTATTGCTAAGTTCACATACTTGAAAATTATATGACCAAAAGCACTAATTAATTTCTCTCATACTTTCTATGCTGGTAGGGTATATTAGTCTGTAGAGGTTTTGTGAAAGCTATTGTACTGTCTGGTATGTCTACAATGGACACTGGGCTTTAAGCAACCACTGTAAGCAAAATCCAAAGACGTATTAAGTAGTAATTACTAGGAACTTTAGTCATCACTCTGCTAGTTTCTTTTTCTGGACAGTTGAGCTTTCTGGAGATTTGAACCTGGGCAGCAGTGGAACAGAAATTCATGTCACTTACCCATGATGAAAGGGAAATTAAATTTTTCAAGCTCATCACACTGGTAGTGTAGGGAAATTGTTAATAATTGCAAAATCATTTGTGATAAACTGTTTCTTGCTGTGATACCTACTGATCATAAAGCAAATACTTCACTGACTGTAGAACTATGTACTGTTAATTAAAAAGACTCTTGCAATTAAGGCAAGTACTTGAAGTAAAGAAGCTGTTATCTTTAATTCGAATTCTTTTGAAAGACTGAAAAAAAAAGAACTACTTGAAAGGCAGGTGTCATGTGAAAGGGTGGTGTTTAGATTTTTGCCTGCTGGTGCCCCTGGGAAAGTCAAGACCCTTGTGTCCGACCACCTGTCAGTGTCTCATAATGAGACCCTTCACCAACAGATTCACAAAATCAAAGGGTGATTCGACTACCTTTGTCAGGGGGGCTCAGCCAACAATGTGCAGACCTCTCAGCAGCCCTGACAAAGTGTTACCCACTGCTAGCAACTGAAAAGACTCACTCTAACAGTTCATGGAATAACACACTTTATTAATACAAATTGTGACAGGTTAATAAGGTTCATGGTCATTGGTGACAGGGTCTGGCTGCAAAATTATGTTTTGAAGCAATCTAATGATACATATATTAAACAACCACAAGTCCTAATCCTAAAAGCAGTATTTAGTGTGTCTATAGAGTATAATTCTTACTGAAGTCCTCCCTGTGAGGGTAGAAGGTTGATCCCTGCAGTTTTGGTGGAGTCTTCTCTGACTTTCCCCCTAATCCCAACTTACTTTTATATTATTTCTTTATATCTAGGTGGAGCTTGAGTGGCTTTAGTAATAAATACTTTCTGATAGGTGTAAAGTTCTCTCACCATAACTAATGGAAAGGGGATGGTCGTGGCTTGGCACCTGAGGAGAGGGTTTTGACATGGTTGTTGACTTAGCAGCAAAACACCTTGACTCTCCCTTGGCTGACAGGTATTGTATGGTCTCATGATCCTCCTTTCTCTGGGGATTTGAATGGAGGGGGGCCATGTAATTGCCACTTTGTTCCGCTCTCTGTTCTGTTCCTCTGAGCAGATGGTTATCCTTGGGAGCATGTTGACTGCATTCCATCCAGGGAGTTGAAGATGCTTTTATCCTAGAATTCTTAGCCTCCTCTAAATTTTAACCATATCCATCACCCCACAGCAGGTACTATCTCTAATCTCCCATAAATTCATCATATGTGTTACGATAATTGTATGTAAAGCAACTGAGGAAAGGAAATGTACTGCAAGTACATTTCATTAACTTTGGTAGCAGTTTCACTGAATAGATAAACCATGCACTATCTATTTTGAGAAGGTTTGTTGTGTGTTTAATGTAATAAAACTCTTCTCAAACCTAAATGGACAGGATGGCTGAGAAATCAGGCAGTAGAGAGACCAATATCAACTTAGTATCGACATGTGCGAATCACCTAATTGTGTTGCCCTTGCTTATAGTGCTTCTGAACATTTAAGTTTGTTTCTCCACAGTCTGTGTTTTGACTTTCTCAGCTTCTGTGTAGTTGCACAGCCGCCAGACTCATAGTACAAAAGCAAGGTATGCTGGGGTGGAAGCTGTGTGATAAGACATGAGGAAACGACAAGCTGCTTCAAAAGCTGTCAGGGGCTGATTGTGCTTCAAGATCACCAGTGCTTCATTATGGCACTGAAACTCATAGTAGTGATTGTATGTCTGTTTTACTAGAGAAGAAATTGGTTGGCATTGGTGTATTTCGTAAACCTTTTCAAAGATTTATGTTACACTCATTGGAATAGTAGGCACAGCTTGCTGAAGCCTGTTCACCATGCTGTTAGGCTGAGTGTTTTAAAAACTGTATGGAAAGTTAGGTAGTTTCATAAGTCCAGGAGGAAGCAAAACTGATTTGTCTGAGCAGGTGTTTGCTTAGACTGCCCAAGAAAAATCTGAACAGCTGTGAAATCCACACTTGTGAGCTGATGGACTGTGCAGAACTATTTTTTCAGTTCTATTTTGTATGTACTTGGGATATAAGCCAGATGCTTACAATTATTTGTAGTTTGGCTCATTGTGTGTTCCAGGTGATAAGGAAATAACAGAACTAGTTTGCTATCTCTCCTTTCTGCTTGAGTGTGGCAGATCGCAGAGTACCTGACTGGAACCACAAGGTGGTTAGCCATTAGAGTGGCTTTGTTCTTCTAGAGGGTTATGTTGCCAGAAGTAGTAACTGTTTGTGTTTCTTCAGTGAAGCTAGTTGGCTCTGCAACAGGTAACAGTTGTCAGCAGCTGAGACTCTAAACAATCTTTATTCTATCATTGAGAGTGTGCATAGCATGTCATAGAGTCATAAAACCATAAAGATTGGAAAAAACCTTGAAGAACTTCAAGTCCAACCTTCAACTCAGGACTGTCATACACACTAAAACCATAGCATGAAGTGCTACATCTACTTGTTTTTTGAACACTTCCAGGGATGGTGATTCCACCACTTCCTTCAGCTGCCTATTCTAATGCTTAGCCACTCTGTCAGTGAAGAAATATTTTCATAATATCCAGCCTGAACTTCCCTTGACACAGCCTGAGGCCATTTCCCCTTGTCCTTCACTGGTTACTTGAGAGAAGGGACCTACCACCACACCACAGCCTCCTCTCAGATAGTTGTAGAGAGCAATAAGGTGCCACCTCAGTCTCCTTTTCTTCAGGCTAAACAACCCCAGTTCCCTCAGCAGCTCCTCGCAGGATTTCTGTTCCAGCACCCTCACCAGCTTTGTTGCCCTTCTATGGACTCACTCCAGCACCTCAATGTCCTACTTGTCTTGAAAGGCCCAAAACTGAACACAGGATTCTAGGTGTGACCTCATCAGTAGTGGGGACAGGGGTACAGTGAAAATCCCTGCCCTAGTCCTGACACAAGCCAGGATACCATTGGCCTCTTGTGTTGTGGTGGCCCAAGTTTACTGAGGAATAGCAGTCACTTTTACTGGTATTTTTTCTTACTGCACTAACAATGGGAATATTCAAAAGGTGATTTAACTTGGTCTTACTCAAGTGCTCTACTGAAAGATACCTTGGGAAAAAAACCCCCACACCTTTTTTTCTGCCCTAAATCAATATCTAAAAGGATCTTTATTTTTTTCAATAAAGGTATTTTCTCCTACTTCTCATTTTCTGTCACTTTCAAGTATGGTTTTTGTAGGTTTCATTTATTCTACCTTCATAAGAAAAAAATCTGAAAATCTCAGCAACAGGAAGGTGTGTGATTTTAATGTTCAGAAGCATTAGTGGCATTTGTAATGCTCAGAGGCATGAGCTGCCTTTGAGGAGTCTCCTGAATACTCCTTGTGTTTAAAGAGGAAGTAATGACCTAAGTCCTTGACTTAAAAGTCCTAGTCACGACCGCCTGAAACTGAGTAATGTGATCAAATCCTGCTTTGCCAGCTTTCTCCAGCCCACTAAGAGCATAACTAAATGTGGTATGGAGAGCGAGCAAAGTACCAAACAAATATTTGCTAAGGATTAAAATAATAATTTCTCCTTGTCTCCAAAAAAGGAAGGAGATGAACAGGGGAAAGGGGAATGGGACTCGCCCAACCACCTCTGGTATATTTTTAATAGCAGCTATTCCTGCTTCTTATTTCTGCTTATGTGTAGCTGTGATTTGAACACCATGGGAATGAATTTTTTACCCTGTGGTATGGGATGGGATCCTTTCTGTGTGCTCTGCAGTGTCTGATTTTTTAGGCTGGAGGTAGTGGGGATACAGAACCCAAAGGAACTGTGAAAGGAGGGTCCTTGGTGGGGAGTGAAATAGAGTTGGTTTACTTGAGTGAGTGTGGGACCTGATTAAGAGAAACCATATCTGACAGAGATAGGAGGGGAATAGAAGAGTCTTATATACTCTTTTGTACAAGACAATGTAGAGGTGCAGAAGATAAAGCAGGACAAATATCTACCCTCTTCCTAGTTTTCGTGATTTCTGTCCTTCATATGACTCAGTGTGCTCTCTCTATCTTCCACCTGAACTGAGCCTCCTGCTTTTTCTTCAGATCTTTTCCTGCTGTGAACCACCCCACTGGTGTTTCTCACTGCCTACCCTCAAATAATCCGTGAGAAGGTATTTTCTTCTCAGGAGTGGTTCAAACTTCTTCCCAAGTTTTCATTTGTATTCAGTTATGTTTTCAAGGGTTAATACAGAATCCTTTGGCAGAACTTGATTGTGGCAGTATGCCTTCACTTCCTTCCTCTTTTTGGATTTTTCTAGGAATAAAATGGCATCCAGACTTTTGCTCATGTTCACTAGTTACTACGTTTTCCTGTGCCTACCAAGATCAAGCATGTTCCAACCTGCTAGTTTCTTTCATTTGCTTATGCAGAATCATTGGTTTCACCTTGTGCATGTTAAGGTTATACCTGCCTGTGAAGCAATTAATTTTTAATTAGTTTTCAACATCTTATATTAGTTTTTAACTAATTTTAAGCAAGGTAGACTAAATGCTAAGTCACAGAGATAATTTCTTCCAAATTTCAAATCTGGTTCTATGCTCAGTTGTGGATAAGAGAGGAGATGAGGATTTTTCTTTGTTAGAAAAATTACTTGAGATGAGGAATGGGGAAGAGGAAGGAGGAAAAGCACCTGTCATTTGAGACATTTGGGCTCAGATTTGACATACTAATCTGTGCTTTTGACCTAGTAATACATTCCGAACTTGAGGACTATGCAGGCAACATCCAGGTTTTAAGAGTAACAGATCCTCAAATCTTGGTAGAAGATCTCACATTGTACTGTAACTCTCAGTTTCTGATACTTGTAATTCTGTCCTCTTCTCTTCAGTCTCTTTCTTTTCTTTTCTTTTTTTTTTTTTTTCCTCCCTCATTG
>VWZF01000453.1:55861-72920 GCA_013396755.1 Sclerurus mexicanus | reverse complement strand
TGGAAAAGAATAACTTGCTTTCTTCAAAAGTGTCTTCCAACATTACTTCTGCCCATCTCAATCTTACAATGTTTAAGAAAGTCAAGTAATTTGACAAACTACTTTGCTGCTGTTGCTGTTGTACTTTTTGTTTCCACTTTCAGTATTTATTTTGACTTGTGAATGTAGCTGTAACTCTCTTAGATATTCTCTAGAGGTCATTGAAGGATTTGTCCCCTAGATAGTATTTTTAACAAAAATGCCTTTTAATAGAAAAAATACTTTTTTCTGTTTCAGTGATGAGTCAGAATATTTTTCGCACATTGAAATGTTATTTTTTTGTTTAACTTCTTTTTATTGTCTCCTGATTTTTTGGTAAGGCATTGGAAGTTGTTTTTGTGTAGAAACCAGTGCTTTGATTGTTCGGTGTAGGACAGTGATTCGCTATTTTTTTGTAACCAAAAACCATCAGGCAGAATGAGACTGGGGCAAGCAGTCTTCCTTTTTACTTTGAACTGATTTTCTCCATGCACACAGGAGCATTGGCAATTCCTATTTTATGTCTTTCTGAAAGAAATCAAAAGTTCAGTTAAGGAAGACCTATGTTCCACTAAATTAACTCATATTTAATGGTCTGAACTACTAAACTGAATTCAATTTTCAGTATAATTAACAAAACAAAGTCTAGTGTTGCTGTGGCATACTTGTAAAAATATAATTTTAGTCCTAATTTTGCTGCTGTCATCTTTTAATGCATCATTTCAGAAGAATTTGAGAGCTACGTAAGGGAATAATGGTGACTTGGTGACATTTTTCACATGCTTCATGCAGGTCTTTCTGACCCATTATGGTTACTTTTCCTCTGTCTTCTGTGCATATAAAGCTGTGCAGATAATAGTGGCTCTGAATGGACTGAGGATCCTCAGATGCCACTGTCTTAGGACATAATCTGTGCCAGAATGATTGGGCAACCTTTTGAATTGCTTGGAAATTTTCTGATGAAATAGTCTTTTGCTGATATTTATCAGCATGATGAAACTGAATTGTTTTGCAGATATGAAACGACTTTTGCCAAAGTTCTGATGGAACATAAACAGAGTTGTTGCTTGTGGAGAGGTCTTTGATATGATTACTTTTCTGGTAACACCTGCTCGGCAGATTACTGTGATACTGAGGCTTCTATGATGTGTTTTTTGTTCTGCTTTTCCAACAGCAGCCACAGGTAGTTTTCGTTCTGCTTAAGCTAGAACATTGGCTTAATTCTGTTCTGAAGAACTTAGAAATCACAATTTTTTAATTTCTGACCAGGATGGAAAGATAAAATCCTCATATTAACAACTTCTATCCACTTAGTCCCTGTGTGTCATGCAAACAGATCAGGCCAGGTTCATTACTCTTTCCTCATGCAAAAGTTCATGGACTGTTGCTGAATTGTGGATATGGGTAGTGGTTTGACAAGTGAAAACTGTAAGCAAATGTTATCTGTGCTTCTCCACTTTTATTTTTTACCGTGTTTTGCCATTGATATGTTAGTCTGTCACCTTCCTTCTCTATATGCTTTCTACCATGTGCATCAAATTTTGATATATTAAAAATTCTTGTGTGATATTAGTATGCAGCTGATAAAACAGGAAAATTCCTCAGGGGTTACTTAACTTTTCGCAATTGTTTCTTTTATGAGCAGTTGTTTTCTTGTGTGGCTCTATGTCATGGCAGGGCAACAATAGGCAGAGCTTATTAGAAAAGAGACCATGAAAACTGAAGGCATACTCCTTGTCAACAAAACATCCTTGAATATGTTTTAAGATGATATTTTATATTTTTGTGAAAGTTGTTTTTAAAGTCAGAATGAATATTACCTGGGAAAATACAGCAGAGTTTTAATGCAGAAGATGATGCACTAAAAGCACAGATTAACTTCATGTGTGAACTTGGCACCTGTTATTTAAGCAATGGGAAAAAGTTCTCAGATTTTCCAGATTGCTTAGTATTTTTAAAGGTATTATTGAATACTTTGCTAAAGTTAGTCAGGGGATTATTTTCTCATGAATATGCATTGGAAATACATGAGTCTGTTGCTGTGAATTTTTTGTGAAATTCTGTGCCATTCTGACTGAACAAACACTTCAAAACCTCTTTCTGTCCAGCCTCACGTTTTAAAAATATAATAATGTATTACCTGTCAGAGTAGCGTATGTATTTGTTTTTAAAGAAACCTGCAAAAACAAGCCTGCATATGCAAAGCAAATCAGACTCAGATAATCAAGGATACCATGTTGTATGCAGAATATGAATACTATTGTTATCTTTTTAAAATTTTAAAGTTCTTGAAGCATAACAAGCCATGCTGAGTACATGTTATGGGAATGTTTAGTTATGCTCCCTTTGTCTGTGTATTCAAACTGAACTGTGAAGACTATTATTAAATATATTAAATATACATATTAAGTGTAAAACAAACTAGCCGAAACAACTGCAAGTGGGAAATTGACTGACTTTTATTCTTAGTCTCTAAGTTTGGGTCTAGAGGTCAAAACTATTTTGGTGGTCTTGTAATAAGACACATAAAATACTGTTTAGAACCTAGTGATGAAAAACTGTTTTAGAACCTAGTGATGTTCTCTTACTACTGACAAGTATAAGACCTGTTAGCACTTTTTGTGATACTTCACTACAGTCTTAACCCACTACCCGCCATTACTTGAGAGGGCTTTCATGACATTTGCAATGTTCACTCAAATTCCTTCAAAGAAGCATATGGAAAATGCGCACATGGCTGTCATTTTCAGTTTACTGGGAATAAACAGACGGAGTTGTTGGGAGACAGCCTCAGTCTTCAAAACTTTGCTTGTCAATAGAAAATGCTCTTTAATCCTTCTTCTCTCTCTAGTACACTGAGTAGCTGGTGGCGCAGGCACAAACAGTAATTGTATTTATAGCAGTTCTGAAGGCTTCCTTAAAAGTGACTGTTTCAAGTTGTAAATCTCATCTGCATAACAAATTCTGTTCTTTGCAGACAGTGGCAACTTGGAAATGATGGACTAATTTGTTTTAACTCAGTTTCATTAGACTCTTAAGTTCATTTTTAAATTGGCATTGAAATCCTTGCAGCTACCAGAAATCCAAGCTGGTGTAGGCTGGAACAAATCAGGGAAAGAGCAAATGGGGCAGCTAGGTCACTCACCGGCAAGATGGTGCACTGTGAGATTGCTGAAAGAGTAAGTTGTGTCAGATGAGACTTACTGAGCCTGAAAGTATGTAAATGGAATCATTTTATAAGGCCTTGATGCAGATCCTGTAAATGGGTATGTCTGTAAATGTTTGATTCTCTCCTGAAAAAAAGAAAGGGGGGAGGAGGAGGAGGTGGAAGGGGAGAAAAGAGACAAATATGTTACTATAAGCACCATGAACTGTTCATCTTAGAGTTTTTCGTCTCTGAGTTTCCATGCCTCTTGTCCAGAGCTATAAGTTGCTCTTCCATAAGCAAGCAATTATTTTTGTCATATGAAGAATGGACTTGATATTAGGCTCTTTATCAATTTTTTGCATTTGAAATGTAAGCTGCAGTGTCAGTAAGCTTATTCAAAATGTTGCAACCCGTATTCTGTCAGGTCTGTGGAAAAACTACAGTTAAACACAGGTGAATTTTCATGCAGTTTTGCTCAAAGTAAGGAGCCTGACTGGGCATTATGAATGCAAGGCAGTTCTGAGCATGGAACAGTACTGTTAAAATAGAAAATAATTTAGAATAGCCACAGTGCCTCTTGATCTGAAACCTGCCTGAGCAGGTGGTGGTTCTCTGCTTCATTTGAAGCTGGTGCTCTCAGATTAATGTGTGTGGAATGTGTGTTCAGTAGGTCAGTGATAGCTCTGCCCTGAAGAACCTTCCCTCTCTCTCTCTGGCACTTCAGCAGAGGTCTGGAAAACTTGCATTGACTATACTGGACGTTGGCAGATCCTGGTATGATCTCAAGCACTTGGAGGTACATGCAAAATACACAACTGTCCAAGCAAGGCAAAACTGCTGATCTCTAAAGTTAGTATTGGAAGGCGAGAAACTCTGACCCTTGCCACGACTCTGACTTCTGTGTGGAAAGAAGCTGAATTTATTGCTCATTGAGATGGGATCTTTTCTTTTGCAGGGAGCGGAGAGTGTGTGGTATTCAGGATAGACTCAGTAGACACAACACAAGGCGCTGAGGAAACTGTATATCTTCACTCCTGTATCTCCTATTCAGGGAGATACCTGTCAGAAGAGTCATCAAACATAAAACTTGCAGAGTTCTCCCATTCTGAATTCTGTCCCCTTTGAACTTCCACTGTATTTCCGCCCCCACTCTATTTAGTTTTAAAATGAATTTTTGCCTCTCTGTCAGGCCCTTTCCTGTGTGGGAGGGTTACAAAGGAAATTTTTTTTTTCACTACTGCAGGAAGCTGCTGCTATACTTAAGTGCTTTCAAATGGAGTTTCCTGCAACCACAGAAATGTTGTGCAAAGAGAGCAAGGGTGGGTGTGCCCGTGTCTTTCCTGCAACAAGACAGTTGGTCTTGACTTCCACATGAATTGAAATGAGTGGCTGTTGTCAAACAGATTTAATTGTTCGATGAAAGGGAGTGTTACTACCTGAAGCGAACGTGTATCTTTTTGTGATTACTTTTCCTTTTTCACTTCCATCTTTTTTGTGTAATGCCATCAAATGTTTTCTTAAACTGATGCTGTATTCACAGAAAAGAAAAACATGAGTGCGAAAAAAATTGGTAATTACATTTGAAGTCAGGTTTCTGGTTTATGCAGCATTTTCTTGCTAGAACTGAGAAGCAGTCTCAGTACTAAAACTGTGTTTCTAGAATTTTATTTTTTTTTAAAACTTTGGATTCAAAAGCACCTAAATTTAAAATTTCTTGTCAGACAGGAGTTTGGGTAAATGAAATAGGAGTAGATCTGTATCTGTATCTAAATGCAGATTTGAACTCTTCAGTCATGATGCATTATGTATGGTTCACAGCCATTAACTTTTTTTTTAATATTTTGTTTTTATTGCAGATACATTATGTTCCACCACTGATTATGTGCCTGCTTTGTCTGATTTTCTGTAGATTCCAGCAGCAAGTGAGTGGTTTGTGACATTCTTATTTAAAGGGCTTCATCGCTCCCATGTTTTATACAGAGATTTCTCAAGTGATAAAAAGGTAATTAACAGTTGGGAATTTATCTGTAGTGAGAGAATACTCTCATCTTCGAACCTTTGAAGGCTAAAGATCCTAGCTGTGAAGGTTTCCCTAGAACATCCCTCTACTGCCTCAAAAGAAACCAATCCCAAACAAACAAAAAAATAAAGGAAACCCCCCCATAAATTGAAAAAATGTTCTGAATGGAGCTCTCAATTCTGCATATTATTAAATCGTGAGAACTTTGTATGTCCTCCATGTTTTAGTGGATTTCTTTCATAAGTCATGGTTTTCAATCTTGTTAATTAATTTCTTGCTGGTCAGCTTAAAAAGAACCATATGAATTAGAGCAGCCCAGGGTACCTGGTAAAAATTATTCTCAGGTGCATTGGAGGTACAGACAGCAACAGAGTGCATGTAAACATGTTGCATTGTAGTTGCTGGTGATTGTGGTTAGAGCAATATAGGGAATGATGAATCTTATCCTTTAGAAACTGTGGCTTGAAATATTATCCATTTTAGGAATATTAAAATAATCCTATTCATTCAGATCATCTGTTCATCAGTACCACAATCGGATCTTTTACAGTTAGTGCCTTTGATCTCCAAAACAAGGTCTTTATATCCCTGATTCTGTTTCTCATTGTTGTTATGTGGATAATTGGATAGGCCGGTTTTCATTTTCACTGTGTCTTGATTATGTCAGACATCCACTTTAAGATGTGTATGGACTTGGTACATAGTTCCTTTTTGACAGATACCTTTGTGGTGCTGAGTAGTTTGCCTACCAAAGACTTATTTTGGATATATTTAATCCTTTCTACACAGCTATGAGGATTATTTGCATTTACGTTCTTTATACAAACACAGAAATTCTTTTGAATTACAGTACAATAACAAATATGAATACCTCAGAAAATGATACTCAAATGTGTTCTGCAAACAGGTACATCAAGGTCTCCCAATATATTTAATCTCAAGTTGCTCAACTTTAGCAATGGTCAGAAGAGTAGATCATATTTTAAGTATTCTGAATCAATAACAATTACAATTTTTTGCCACGTTTAATGCTTCTGTTATGCTAATACACTTGTCTGTGGATGGAGCAAGGCGGGGCAAATCAAGTGTGTCCAATGGGAGACTTGTTTGCTAAGAAATACAGGTGAAAGCAGTTTTCTTTTGTTTTTCACGCTGCTGGTAAGTGGTGATCATGTGTTTCCATAACTTTGCACATAAGGCCCAGTCCATGTAACTGATTCAGTTACATATGTAAGACAGAGGCCAAGAAAATGTGTTTTCTGTTTTTCAGCAAAGAAACCGATGTAGGAATATTTCCTGCTTTCACCACTTTTGTCTGTACTTGGATAAAAAATGCAAACTTGAAAATTATTTCATTTGAAGTGATGACACAATTTTACAAATAGTATCTCTTGAGATATTTTTCTCATAGTTACATAGAACGTTTGAAAATAGTGCAAAAAAAGAACTGAGTATTCTGTTACAGTATTCACTTTGCATTTTTTACTGCAATTTTTTGATATTTCTCATTCTGAGGTGTTATTAAGCAAGGTTCCCTTTGTGGTTTACTGAGGGGTTTTTTTTGTATAGAAACAAAGGGAATGATGAGGTTTCTTTGAAATGAAAAATTTGTTAGTAAATACACAAACTTTATGAAGGAGAGCTAGGCACAAGCATGTCCATTTAGTTCACTTCTGAAATTGGCCAGGTTTTCAGTTAGGTGTCCAAACAATATTTCCAATCAGTTTTGGCTAGACATAATATCAAGAGACCAAGATAAAGGGATCTGTCAGCTCAGGTGAAGGCTTTTTATCAACAGAAGGTTAACATTGGAATACTACTGCAGTAATTAAAGAAGGCTTCCTCTGGAGAGTAAAGCTGTGAATATTTTATAAAAGCAAGTGCTGAGAAATCTTTTAAATATTATGTTTCTAGAGATGTGGTGGTTATTTTCATCTAAACACAAAGAATTTTGTGGTGAGTTAAGAGATGCGCTTTTTTCCTCAATTGAACCCTTCCTTCTCACTTGTGCTATCTTTGGAGCTAAAAGCACAAATCTTCTCATTTAAGGGTGGCTGACTCCATAAATGAGTCATAGGAAATCCATATGTCCCCTAGATCAGGGCCTAAGGAATGTAGTGAATGACATTTGTATCTAGACATTAAGATTTATATGTTTATGATACACTGTTTCTTTTTGTTGCTTAGTTTGGGAAGTAAAAGGACGCATTTTTCTCTTGGTGATGGTGTCTTTTTTTCTTTCCCCAGGATTTGCCATCATGGTAAAATAGTTTTATCCTCTGTATATGTTCTATCACATAATATTCTGTCACTCATGAAGTTAATGTTTTCCTTTTTTAAGGTGTTTAGCCTTTTTTCCCTGCTGTTGTAACTGTTGATTTCTGTAGCACACATCATCCGAAGCCCACATAAATGTACAGTCATACACTCATCCTTTCCTAAGTAATCGTAGTTAGGAGCAGAAAATAAAAAAAAAAAGAAAAAAAATCAAAAGCACCCCATGTTCCAAACAGCTCTTTTATGATAAAGTAACACAAGTCTGTTGAAAACTGCATTTTAAGAATGTAATACCCATCTGCCTATGCAATACAATAAACAAATTTTTAAGTTAAATAGTAGCATTTCCAAGTTCAGTATCTTTAGTAACTCTTCAACATCTTCATCAGTGTCACATACACTTTTGGCAAAATTGAGAAAGACACCAAGCTGACTATTGCAGCTGATGGGCTTGAGGAAAGATACTGTCCAGAGGGACCTTGACAGGCTGGAGAATGGGCCCATGGGAACCTCATGAAGTTCAACAAGGTGAAGAGCATCTGGTCCTATGCCTGGGTTGGATCACCTCCAGTATCAGTACAGGCTGGGGAATGGATGGACTGAGAGCAGCCCTGTGGATAAGGACTTGGGAATCCTGATAGGTGAATAATGAGACGTGAGCTGGCAATGTGCACTTGCAGCCAAGAAAGCCAATTGTATCCTATAAGAATCATGGCCAGCGAGTCAAGGGATGTGATTCTCCTCCTCTCCTCTGATCTGCTCTTGTGAAATCACACTTGGAGTCCTGCTTTCAACTCTAGAGCTCCTAGCACAGGAAAGACGTGGACCAGTTACAGTGAGTCCAGAGAAATGCCACAAAAGTGGTCAGAGGGCTGACCCTTCTGTGAGGAAAGGCTGAGAGAGCTGAAGTTGTTCAGCCTAAAGAGAAGGCCTCAGGGAGACCTTATTGTGGCCCAACCATTTTGTAATTCTAGAAGTCTTTGTAGTTGATGTCTTGATTAGACCTATTCTTCATTTTCAAAATATGAAATGCAGAATTCCATATAGTAGTTACTTGGAAGCAGTTTTAATAAAAGCAAACCTTGTAGACCATGGTCAAAGCTTTTATCATGAGCATGGGTTACACTGATGAAATTGTGATGGTGTCACAGAAAAGCAAAAATATTCTTCAATTGGCTTTTGGAATATGCTGTCCAATCTCTTTTTTAAACTTTTCATTATCAAATATACCTGTGGTTATATATTTCATTATTAGTGTCTTCTACTCTGTGATTACGTTCAACAGAGAGGACTGTGGTGGTCTTGGAAGTCCCCCCATTCATAGGTACAAAACAAGTCTGGTTACTTAGATTCTCATCTCAGTTAGCACATTTTGTTTTAGGTGTCTGCTTAAGAGTAAAATACAGCTGAAAGGTGCTTTTCCTACCCTTCTCTTCATCAGTGCCAGCTTATTGTTATGTCTTCTAAGTTCTCAGTGCAATATTCACATTTAAACTAGAAATATAATGAGTTATACAGATGTCATTAATGGATTTCTTTTGGCTTTCAGGTTTGAATCTTTCAATTAGATAGGTGAGCATATGCTGTCTAAAATCCACTGAGAGGTAACAATCCTCTAGTTGGAGTCCCAATTAATATTTTGTTTTTTCCTCTCTGACTGTGTTACTCCTCATCTGGGGCTGTATAGTAAATCAAAGAGAAACTCAGCTTTTAGTAGACCACACAAGTAATTCTCTTATTCTCAGGTGTTAATGTTTTTTCTGTGCCAGAACAGTACTGTCATTAAATAGGAGTATTACAAATAAAAGCAAGTACAGTTAGTCAAGAAGTACTTCTTCCATTTCTTTTAGGCAAATGATCTGAACAGAACCAAAGCGAAATATGGCTTGTCTTACAATGACAAATATGGAAAACACAGCAACTTCTGCTGTCCACCAGAATGGTGACGTCCATGGGAATACCGGTGAATCCAGGCAGACAGAACCGTTGCTTCAAGTGTACCTTTATCATTCTCCTGGGAAGACAGGAGGAGATTACCTTCAATTTTCAGCTGGAGAATATGTTGCAGAAGAGATTTGTGCTATTGCCTGTAAAGCCTGTGGTAAGTATACACATAACAGTTTGCCTAATGAATTGGTGAAATTCAACTTTATACAAGAAAGTTTTTAACAATCCAGAGCTCATCAAAATGGTTGCATTTCAATGACAAGGCTAATTTCTCTGTTCTTTCAGAAGTAATTAGTACCAGGCTGTGAAATTGCTCCTGTTAGAATAGTTGTGAAACTGAATTATAATTGGGGAACTGTCATCTTTTATCACATAATTTAAGGTATACTGTCCTTTACCGGGAAATCTTCTTTCATTGGGCTGAGATATAGTTTCATTAGTTAAATCACTGCAGAAGCCTGGATATTACTTTCTGATGCAACCCTGCAAAACAGATTGGTCCTGGAAGTTACGAATATGTTGTATTTTATACATGCTCAATTACTTTGCAGATGGAAACCGTTCTGTTAGATATAACATGACTGCTTGTTTTTATGGTTATTGCTTTTCCTAATCGTTTAGGAAATAAAGTGTGTAAGTAGCAGGGTAGTATATCTTAACACCTGTTGTATATGGCATGTATTGGCTAATATAAGTATTCATATGTCTAAATGTTATTCTATAGTTGCATGCCAGTTTGATACCAGCAAGAGGTCAGCCTTTCTTCAAAAATTTTTTTAAAAAAATCTAGTTTCTGAAAAATATAATAAATATGAAGCTTTTGTAGTTTACTTTTTTTATATGTAAAACTGTCTGAACCTAATATGTGAATATCTGAAACTGAATATCATATTTTCCGAGCGAAAATGCAAGAATAAATGAAATGTCTTGAAATTAATTTTGAATTGACTAGTCAGTCATGGTTCAGTACTTGTATATTTGGTACTGTGTTAATTGCTATGTAAAAAAATATAAATGTCACACCAAAACAAGTAAAAGTCATTGTGCTCAGCCTGAGGGAAAAAGTAATATTAGAGGAACCATCTGATGGTAGATATGAAATATGAAGGAGAAATTGTTCTCGAGGGTACAGGATCATTGTGTCAGATGTGTCTTCTAAATTCAGAATCAGAGACTTGCTTTCTCAAATCATGATCTTACATTCTTTGATTCTTCTCTGATCCCTCTCAAATAATCTTAAGTGGAATTTCTCTTTTAAGCTGTTTGTCTTGTCTTTACAATCAGTTTATAGAGCAGTCAGACAGTCAAGACCACTTGAACAAAAGCAGATGTATTGATTCAAGAAAGCCACTAGAGCTGGTGCAAGAGAGTTATAATGCAAACTTGATGTGATACTTTACAAAATATATAAATGTGATTGTTAGCAGAAAAGCTGTAAACTTTGTTCATAATTTTCTTTAACTCAAAGTGTAAATTATGAAAAAACCTAGAAATATGTTTAAAAGTTAACAGGTGTAATTGAAAATAACACTAATTGAATTTTGTTGTGCTGTAGGTAAATCAGATACAGACTACTGAAAACATCTGAAGTCTGAATTTGAATCTTGAATGTACTTTTTTGTATACAGAAAGTCAGTTGATTGGTATACTGCATTAGTGTTACTATGCTATATCAATAGTTCTGCAATCAGATACTTCCCAGTGTCTTTTAAGTGAATTTCAGAGTATTTATCATTAGATAAAGTAATTTGAAAAACTAAAAAGCTTTGGACTGTACACTATAACTTACTAGAATAATGCATTATACAGAAGATGAGTATTACATGGAAAAATAATTTTCTTTAAATATTGAAAGTAACAATTTGTTTATTTATTCCATTGGCTGAATGAGTAAAAAATATGTGCAGTACTTGTATGTATAATCCAAATTTTTACTGAATTCAAGTTAACAAAGTGGGGATACTTTTATATGACACTGGGTAAATGAATTTGTAAATCATGGTTAAAATAGTTGCAATTACTAGCAAAACATTGCTTTGGTATTAGCTAAATTCATGCCATGTTCTTGAAAATCTTAAATAAATTAGTAGCAAATTATGCAGAGATAGTCACTTTAAATCCCACAAGTACATTTGAACTGCACACTGAAAAATGTTTCAGCAAAGTCAACCAAGGAGCATAGTTTTGTTTAGCTCTTGCATTCTGTCATGGCTTTTCCCCTGGTCTATAAGAATCCTGAATTTCTGTAGGATGTGTCTGACTTTAGTTACCATCTGACAGGCTTTTATTCTCATATCCTCATCCCCTTCTGTTAGGATCATTTAACCCTGGAACCTTACTTTTTTAATGGAAGTAGAATCCCAAGACACAATGAGTTTAGAAATCCTGACAGTCTTGCTGAGTTTTGGGCAACTAGCAGTTAACAAAAGACCTTGAATTTAATGACTTTTGTGTTTGTGGTTTGGGTTTTTTTTGTTTGTTTGGTTTGGTTTGGGGTTTTTTTTTGGTTCTTGTTTTTGTTTTTCCCATGTTGATATCCTGAAATTCCAGCTGGGAACCTTTTAATTCTCACTCATCTGATTTGCAAGCAAATTGGAAATTGCATGGTACTTCCCAAGAAAAATGCTGGTCTCTCTTGGAAAACCATAATATAGCAGATAATTTTTAATTATACCAAAGTAAAAACATTATTTCAAAACATTTAGTGTGACTAAGTGCTGACAGTGTTTGCAGTCAATTAAACATTTTCAAGGGAGCAAGTGTGTTGCATAATGTGGTGATCATAATGACTTGTAGTACCTCTTTGCTTGTATGCTTCAGAAGAGATTCCTTCCTACTAATAAGGGAATTTTAAGTAGATTTTCCTTAACGTGCTGAATTTCCAGAATTTGCATGACTCAGAGTTCACATGGCTCAGAGTTATCATTGATTATAACTGCTCTGTGGGGGATTGCTTTTTTGGTTGGGGTTTTTCAGTTTGGTTTGTGTTTTTTTTTGTCTTTTTGGTTTATTGGGGTTTTTTTTCCCCTTTACATGATAGCATTTCCTGAATATCCACACTGAACATTCTGCCCTCTGCTGCTGCCCCCATAGGTGAGGAATGAATTCATCAGAACTCTGGGCAATTCTGTTTTACCAGGAAAGGAAATGTGTGACTAGACTGACTATTAAGAAAACATTTTGTTGACAGGACAGTGACATTAAATAGTATAGATAGTGTCAGAGTTCAGTAAGCCTCCAGTTTGTATGAAAGATGAGGGTAAGATTATTTTTACATCAGAAAAGGCAAACAAATTTCTGTCTGGTACATGGAGGACTTCCTGAGTTTCAATGAGTTTACTTCCAGTTTTGTGTAAGAACTGACTGATGTTTGTATTAGACTTTGAAAATTTGAGATTTTTTAAGATTGTTTTTAATCATTCAATTAATTGCTTTCTTCTGTATATGTCTAATGACTTACATGCTTGAAATGACCGTTTCACAAAACAGTATTTTTACTGTAGACTATGCATGGCTTTCACATTTCAAAATGGTGTCATGGTTTGTTGTGATTTACACTTTCTGGTTTTTATTTTTTCTTTAAAGAGGGACATTACCTTATGAAAACATTGTATAAGAGAAAGAGTACCTAATGCCAATGAAGGAATACCTTAGCTGCTTCAGGGTAAATGAAGTAGTGTGACTTGTCTGTATGTGAAATTCTAAAATCATAATCAAGAAAAGAAGAAACTACCATGCAAATCATTTTCTTGAGGCTTGAAATAGAAGTTTGAGGAATAAATTTATGCTGTGTTTCAGTCTTTCATGATGTTAATTGACATACTGCTTAGTATAGCAAGGCTCCTTGCTTTAGCCTGATGTAGTAAATGAATTGTCAAGATATAGTCACGTTTTTGTCTTTGCAGTAGTCCACAAATATATTTTGTAGCTCTTGCGGGAGAAGCAAAGTGGAAAAATTTCTGCTTAATTACGTCCGAGTCACTATCTGGTCTCTTAATTTATGATTCTCTGAGCTGATAGCATGGTTAATGCAATACAAAAATCCAGGGGAGGCTTTTCAGTACCTCTTGTGAATGAATAGCTTTTATGATTTTACTTGTGTTGAAGAATACATTTGTCAGAAGTTTTCACTATTGTTGACATGTCTAGGTTTCAACAGAAGACTTTGATTCCCCACTCAAGTCTTTTTGTTTTCATTGTTTCTGGAGAGAGCACTTAAATACTGCAGTTCACTTGAAAAGTCCCTGCAATTACATGGCCTCTTTGCTTTTGTCAGATTTTTGTGAACAATTTTGGAGACTAATAAAAAGATTTGCTCTGTTTTTATAATTGTTGAGCACTGAGTGTAGCAATGCAAATGCATAGTTCTTAAGGGAAAGGGGAAAAAAGGTGTAACTAACTCCTTTTCTTGAAAAACACATAATCTGTATGTCTTTGAGTATTAGCAGTGAATGGTGCAAGTTACCATTCAGAACAATAAATCTATAAATGTCAAAGTACAAGAGATGGATGAGTGCAGTTTACTTTTCATACAAAGGAAGACAGCAGAGAGTATTTTTTTTTGTTGCTTTTGTTAATATAAACATTTTTTGAAGGTGGGCTGATGGTGAGGTGTCCGTACTATATTTGGTGAAATACAGCTTAACATTTGAATTTAAGAATACGACTTCAAAATTTTTTCTTGTACAGTGTGCTAACATGGACTCACTATCAGTTTGGGTATATGTTGTAGTGAGACTAGGTAAATATTTAGCATTTCCTTGAATGCTGCTTGGCATTTGGGTAGGGTCCTGAAACAGGCTAGTAATTCTCACATGCATTGCACTGTAATTGATCTGAAATTATCTGGGATACAGACACATAGACTTAAAACTGCTAAGGTAATTGCTATTGCTTTATAGGCAAGTGATATGTAATGTATTATAGTTGATCCCACTTCACAGACCAAATGAGAACCATGTTTAGTTTTTGGGATGGGTTTCTTTTTAACTCCATGACATATTTCTCATAACTCGAATGAATCAAATATGTCTTATTGTGCCATAAATTTGCAACATTTAGATTTACAGCTAATCCTTCAGTTACTAATCCCTTTGAGTTTATTCATGTGGAAGGTTTATTTAGTTTTGGTTTCTCTTTTATTACTTTACATAATGCTTTCCAACTCTATGACTCCTTTTCATAGAAAATCATGTGTTAGGACCTACAGTTTTCGTGTGTTGTGGTGAGTTTTGATTTAAGAAAGTGTCAGATGATTAGCCTATAAATTTCAGCAGTTTCATCTTCACAACAAAACCCTTGTTCTTAGCCCTTTTACTGAGCCCCTATAAAGACAAACCCTATTTTGTATCAAATTTAATAAACTAGTTGTTATTTAAGACTGAAATATGCTTTGTTCCACAAGATAATGTGGTTTTACATGTGGAGCTGATTAGTTTCTTCTAACTGATTGTCTTATATGCAATTTAGATGTGACGAAAGAAATTTGGGGCCTGCCCCCTTCAATAATTACCTAGAAGTTGTTCAGAACAGAAATAAATAAAGGATTTCTTTTTTCTCCTGGTTCCTTGTGGGAATTTCAGTTATTTAATACTAAATCTTTGGGGCAAGAGGGTGGGTACTTTGCCTTTTCCCAGAATTCTTTTGTCTCCTAATGCCATTTTAAGTGACTTTCATTGCCTTTACCAGTTGGGATTTTTTGCATTATTTTTTTCTTTTTCACCCCACAGTTATTGCTTTAATGGAATGTTTTCTTTAATTATGACTTACTGTGACTTTGACACTGTAATCTTTCATTCTACTCTCTGATCTCTAGACCTGTGTCTCTTTCTGCCTTCAAAATATGTTTGTCAGCTCATCTTTTTGTTCTGTCCATTTTCAGGCATTTAGCCTGTTGCATGCATAGCACTGCAGCATAGTACAATACTGTGACATCTGTTGTATGTTAGGCTGTGCTTTCAGCTGGGAACCTCAGAGCCAAATTAAAACTCTGGTGCCGCTGAAGAGCTGATGCTCAACTGATTTCCACAGTCTGTGATTCAGTAGGATTGCTTGTCAATTGTCATTAAAATAATCCTAAATTGTTAAGGGAAAAAATGTTTTCCAATCTGTTTTATTAACAGTGTATGTTTGGATTTGTTCTCAGCTTAGTTTCTAAAATGGAAATGACACGTGGTTGTCCTAGTCATGACATTCTTTGTATTGCTTTACTACTTATTTTTCATGAGTCTAAACTCTTAAAATCAGTCCCTAGATCTGTTTTTGGAAAAGGTAAGGAAAAAAAGTATTGTACTCTTGTTAGCCATTTCTAAATTGAGAGGCTAAGAAGACATTGCATTTAATGCCATCTAAAGAAAATCTTACAATCTACCAGTGAAGTACAGGATAACAAGTGAACACAGTCTGCAATCAGAGAACATACAGGAAGAATGAGAAATTAAACCATCCAAAGCAGTCTCTAGGCTATGGTATAATGATTACTGTTGGCAATATTGATACCTGTTGCTGATAGCAGTAGAGCACTGTGCAAATTGGTTACTTTTATTCCACAATATTTTTTTAATACTTTGTGGAAACACTTTCCTGTAGATGTTTGCTTCTCTGTTCTTCCTTTAGGTATCATGCCAGTGTACCATAACATGTTTGCACTCATGAGTGAAACAGACAGAATGTGGTATCCCCCAAATCACATCTTCCATGTAAATGAAACAACTAGACTCATCCTAATTTACCGGATAAGGTAATCTAAATCAAATATTATACAACTTTCATGGTCAAAGAAGACTATGTGAGAAAACACCACAATGAGATATTTAGTCAAATCGTAGTTTCTCTTAGAAGTTATGAACAGGCTGTTGGTGTCATCTGGAAAAGAGATAGAAAAAAGAATCAAAATTATTGGAGTGGTTTGAAAAACGTATTTTGTCAGTTTTCTATGTCCCATATATTTAACAATGTCAAATTGAAGAACCAAGCATAAAAAATTATAGCAGAAGTAAAAATACTATTTTTCTTAATAATTATACAACTCATCTCCTCTGTGCTTGCCTGTTTGAAATTAGAGGCATTTCTGAAACACAGATTAATTACTCTGTGTACTCAGGCATGTGTCTGCAGTACAACCATTTTTTCCAACCTCAAATTTGAATGTAGACATCTAAAGCTACAATCACAGCTTTCCTTTTGTAAAAGATTTTGTTTATTTGCATTATATAATGTGGCCTGAGTGTTCCTTTAGCAACAGTTTCAGATGAAACTGGAAGACGTTAAAAAAATTCTATATATTCTGATTAGTAAGAATAACTTCACAAAGGTCCTCATTCCTATCACTACAGTTTATCACCTTACTTAAATGCTGTAGTACTTTGCCACCAAGAACTAGATGTGAAGCCTTCATTGAATAACTGGGGCTTCATAGTAGTCCTCCAAACTAGCCAGCCCTAATTACATGTGTATGAAACCAATAATGTCTAATGTTGGTAAGCAAAAGTATCTGTTTATTGACATTTGCTTAAATTTATTTCATAACAGGTTTTATTTTCCCCACTGGTATTGCAGTGGCACCAACAGAGCATATCGGTATGGCATTCTTCGCGGTACAGAAAGTCCTGTTCTTGATGATCTTGTCATGTCTTACCTATTTGCACAGG
>VWZF01000453.1:22083-55832 GCA_013396755.1 Sclerurus mexicanus | reverse complement strand
AGTAATTGTGTAGGCTCTTGACAGCTTGGAGCCTACTCAAGATGAAAATTACATTCCACCCCCTATTGTATGTTTGAAGAGATGAAGCTCAAATGGCAGTTGACAGTGAGAGTATGTAGGTTGAACTGGCACAATGTAGAACATCTTCCCCATATCAGCCTTTCTGAGATTTGAAACAAAAGTGTTTTGAAAACAGCATTTCTAAGCATGACGGCAGCTAGTATTCCTTATGAGTAAGTGCATCTTTTTGTGGGTGAAGGAGTTCATTCAGAAGAAAACAGTCTTTAAAAAAAACCAAACCAACAAAAATCTCCAAACAAAGCAAACCTAAGCAATCAAACAAAACAACAACCCCCACCTCCCCAACAACTGCACTCCAAAAGCAATTTATTGATAAGCAGCAGTGCTACAGTTTTAATTTGCTTTCTTGTGTTCTTTCTCAGTGGCGAGCTGATTTTTTGGATGGCTGGGTACAGATGCCTGTTACTCACGAAACACAAGAAGAATGCCTTGGAATGGCTGTTCTAGATATGATGAGAGTGGCCAAAGAAAAGGACCAAACCCCACTGGCTATTTACAATTCAGTCAGGTGACTCCATAATTCGTAACTGTTTCACACAGATCTGATATCTAAAGGCAGCATTTTTGTACATTAACATCTGGGAGGAGATGTTCAGCTGCTGGCAATTGATGTATTCAAATGGTTAGACTTGGCTATTGATGTTTTGGGGCCATGGATTTGCTTCTCTTAATGAAAGGTAAGGCAGAAGCTTCTCACTGTGGGAAAGTTCATAAGCAGTAATTTGAGGTGAGAAAGAGAAACCCCTATGGAAGTCATCAGATCCAAGCCCCTCTTCAGAGCCAACTTCACAGTAAGATGAAATTACTCAAGGCCTGATCCAATAAAGCTCTGAAAGTGTCCAGGCATGGAGATTCCACTATATCTCTGGGCAGCTTTGTCCTATGCATGACCACACTCATGGAGGAAGATTTTGTTTTCTCTATCTAATGAGTTTCATCTGTGATGTGGATAATCTTCTGTTGCCTCTTGTCTTTACACTGTGCATATCTGAGAAGTTTAGTTCAGTCTTTTCCATAACTCCCTGTTAACTGAAGACAATTAGTAGAACACCCTGCTTAGGCCTTCTTTTCTTCAGGCTTTGTAAGTCAAGCTTCCATATGCCTCTTCTGTTGTGTGATGTGCTCCAGGCTCTTAGACATTTTGGGCAGATCTACTGAACTTGTTTGAGTTTAGCAAATTTGCTTTGGTGTATCAACCTAATCAGTTTCTACACTAGCTGAGTAAATTCTGTCTCTGCTTAATACTTAATGCTTGATGTTTGTCTTTTAATGAAACCTAGCAGGAAGAGATAAAAACATAATGAGACAATGAATTGGCCAGCTTGTTGCAGGTGATAACTGCAGCTCTTTTGCCTTTTGATACAGGCTGTGTTTGAACTGTGGTACAGGAGCTTTGGTGAGAATCAACCACAGTATTGTATTCTACCACCTATATTTTCAGCCAAGAAATTTGTCCTTTATCCATATAGTTGCCTCTATCTGTGCAGTATCCTCTTTCCAACTTCTACACCAAAGCAGGCCAACTGCATAACTTCTGTTTCCTTACCTCAAAACTTAGCTAACGAAAGAACAGACATGCCTGGATTTATGGAAAATGCATTATGTAATATATGTTGCAACTGACTAGGCGAAAAATGAAAGAAGTCACAGGGTTGTAATTGAAAGAGCATACTACAGATTGAAGGATCCTTGTTATCTACAGTTTAAAAAATAAGGGTGCATTTAGAGAAAAAGATATTTTCATGTTGATTTTTTTAGCACAGAACTAATTATCTTTGCTGCATTTAATGGATAAAATTAGGGGTTTTTTTTTCTGATTATGTCTTCACAGCTACAAAATGTTTTTACCTAAATGTGTGCGAGCAAAAATCCAAGACTACCACATTTTGACACGAAAAAGAATAAGGTACCGGTTCCGCAAATTTATACAACAGTTTGGCCAATGTAAAGCTACTGCCAGGAACTTGAAACTTAAGTATCTTATAAATCTGGAAACCCTTCAGTCTGCCTTCTATTCAGAGGTTTTTGAAGTAAAAGAACCTGGTGGAGGTCCTTCTGGAGAGGAAAGTTTTGCAACCATTGTAATAACTGGAAATGGTGGAATTCAGTGTTCAAGAGGAAAACTGAAAGACTGTGAGACACTTGCAGAGCAGGTAATTTTTAAAATTATTTTAGTAACTGTACAATTTGTCATGTAACAGAGTAATTGGCTTATGTTAGAAGTTCTGATTTATCCCAAGTAAATTCAGTAAGTAAATTTTACGTCACAGTAATGATACAATTTCCATATGGCTGGGGATCACAGAAATACATTGACTTAAATGGTGGAGGATTTTCAAATTAGGTTTTGAATTGACATATTAGAAGAAAGTCATGTAATACTTCAGTGCTTGACATATGAAAAATGCTGGACCATCATTTCTGTAAAAAATGTGAAAATTAGTGACCCTACCCCCCAGTATAAGTAAAATGCACAAATCCCTTAAATTCTCTTTGAAAGCAGGGATTTAAGGACTCTAAACACCAGGTGAATTTCTCTGTATCTCTTTTGTATTGCAGGTAGACTGCAACCAGTGTCTGAGTTAGCAAATTTAAAGTGACATTTCTGTGACTGTGGAGTCCATATAGTCTTTGTTCAGGAAGTAAATGCTAAATGGTTGTTATGAGTGCTAGTAATCACATACTGCTGTGTTTTTATTTATCAGTATTATTTCTTTTGTGTGTGATTTCCCATCATGACTATTCATTATGTTGAGTTTACCAAAATATGATGCAAACTTATAGCAGTACTCACTAAGAGCGTGGGAATTTTCCAAAGGCAAAAGTAACAGCAAAGTGGAGCACATGTGAGTTTTCGAAAATAATTACATAGGTTTGGTAATTTTGATTCCTAATATATAGCAGTCAAGACCAAACTAGAAAAGGTTGTATTTTTATTGTGTGCTGTAATAATTTGTAAAGATGATATATATATGCTGGCATTTTTTTTTCAATAGTTAACAAAAATAAATCTAAGTACCCAGGTTTTTAAAGCATGGTGTTCTTAGAAAATTTTTAGATGGGTGTTAGACACTTATTTATGTAGCATCCCTCTTCCTTTCCTAATTTTCCTCTAAGTGCCAGTTGCTCTAGCAGAAGGTATCATAAATGTTAGATTTTGCAGTTTCTAGTTTTAGCTGTACACAGTTTATGCATACCATGCTGTTTGGGCCTGGCAAGCTTTTAGTAAGAGTAGCACTTAAATGGATCCTATTTCTCACAGAGATTGCCAAATTATTTTTTCATAATTAAAAATATTATAATTCCATTGTTGAGAAAAACTGCATATATTTTCACTGGTACAGAAACTGTTTATAAAGTTGGTTATGAAAACCCAGTGATATAATATGGCTGCTTGTAAATGTGATCATAACTCTTTGTTCAACAAACTTTACTGATGAATCTTTATTAAGACATTGAATTGAAAGAAAAGTTTTGCTTGTTTGTATGGAATTACATGTGTGGGGTAGATTGGGAAGAAGTATATTTGCTTAGGAAGAATAATTTTGGGTAGATAAATCGAGTTTTATTTAAAGCTCTTACTTAGCACCTGAAGTTCCACTGAAAACAAAACAAAGTATGATTTATATGACAGTGTAATCTGACTTGTGAAAGACTGAAGGAAGGAGTACAGAATAGCATAGTGTTAAAAAGTACCTGTACTTGCTATCAAAGGAAAATGTGTCTTGGATTTTCGTTTTACTATGGTGATTCAAGTTACCTACTCGGTGATGACTGTAGCTGATAGGAAAACCTTCTCCTAGGTTCTTTCTTCATTCATACTAAATCCATCTCTTTGGTAGCAGATTTTGCAGCTTGTATCCCTCTGAATGAAGACATTTTGTATTGTTAACAGGCTTTCTAAACCTCTTTAATCAGAATGCCAATAATGAGTTCACAGAAAAAAAAAAGCCCTCTCAAAAAAGTAATGAAAATGTTCCATTGTTAATCCTTCCAAAATACTACAGAGGAAAGAAATATCTACAATTGTAGAAAGCCAAACTCATACCTAGATATTTCTGTTCACAGTTCCTGGATCTCTCTGCATTATTTAAATTATGTTCCTAGTGATGGTTCCATAAACAGAAAACTTCTTTATTTATTTGTAATTGCATGTCTAAGGTTTTATGACCCTATTTGTTGCCAGCTTACGAGTTCAGAATTGTAGAAATTCCAGTGCTGCAAATAGGTGAGGCTTTCTAATTGCCTTTTATGTTATTACTGACGTTATGTAACCATTATTTGTTGCAGGATTTACAAACATACTGTGATTTTCCTGATATCATTGATGTCAGCATTAAACAAGCAAGCCAAGAAGGCTCCAGTGAGAGAAGAATTGTCACCATTCACAAACAAGACAGCAAGAATCTGGTCTGTTTACTCTGGTTGCTGTTCTTTCAAATAGATGTTGCTTTGAGCAGACTGTGTGATTGTTGTATATTTAGTGTTGTATAACCAAATATATTAATTAAGCATGAGCTAAAACTGAATGTGTTTCAATAGTGTAAGTGGTGTATTGGAATACTAAATGTCTTCTGCATTCAAAGCTCTGTGCATGGAAAGGGACATTTACATCTGAGGAAGATTTCTGGTACACAGATTGATTCCTTTGTTATTAGAGTCTTAAACCTGAGTCTGTGGTTTTAGTTCTCAAGTGTTCTGTTTCCATGGCATCATAGTAAACTCTCTGCTAGAGACCAACTCATTGAAAAACGCTTCAAAATTCTCTGAAGGAATTATGATACACACAAAATAAGTATTGGAACAAAATTAAGGTAATTGCTTTTACTGTTTTAAGATTCTTTGAAGATCTTAAGAGAGTATTTTATTCAAGAATGTAAAAGGCTTTTTACTTGACCTCCAATGTTGCACTTGAGTGAGGCTTTCTAGCAGGTGTAACTGTCAGGGGATTGTGTGGTGGACTGACCCTGGCTGGATGCCAGGTGCTGCTGTACTCACTCCCCACCTCAGCTGTACAGGAGAGAGAAAAAACAAAGAAAGGCTCATGGGTCGAGATAAGGACAGGGAGAGATCGCTCACTGATTACCATCAACAGACTTGACTCAAGAAGATTAATGGAATTTATTGCCAAGCAGTTCAGAGCAGGGTAATGAGAATTAAAACCAATCTTAAAAACATCTTCCCACCACTCCTCCTTTATCCCAGGCTTAACTTTATTCTTGATTCTCTACCTCCTTTCCCTCAGTGGCACAGAAGATTGGGAATGTGAGTTGTGGTCAGTTCGTCACACATTGTCTTTACGACTCCTTCCTCCTCACACACTTCCCCTGCTCCAGCATGGGATCCTTCCCATGGGGGACAGTCCTCCATGAACTTTTCCAATATGAATCCTTCCCATAGGCTGTTCTTCATGAACTGCTCCAGCATGGGTCCCTTCCATGGGGTGCAGTCCTCCAGGAACAGACTGCTCCAGCTCCACAGTGGCCCATGGGGCCACAAGTCCTGCCAACAAACAAGTCTCAGTGTTTCATGAGGTCACAGCCTCCTTGAGGCTCATCCACCTGCTCTGGTGTAGGATTCTGCATGGACTGCAGGTAGTTATTTGCTCCACAGTGGACTTCCATGGGCTGCAAAGGCACAGCCTGCCTCACAACCATCTTCACCACAGGCTGCAGTTGTTTCCAGGTCCTCTTAATAAGGAGTTTGAAAATTTCTGGCACGTACTCCAAAGCTTTTTTTATTGTTGTCTAGCAAGGAACTTGCTAAAGAATTGTGTTCTGCTTCTAAGTGTGTTCCCATTGTGACAGACAAACTTGAGCAGCGTGTACTAAAGCCTATTTTGTTCGGCTCCACTATTGAATGAGATCTAAGATGACTCAGCAAATGGCAAAATAATGCTTCTCTATTTTCCTTTATTTGCAGTAATAAATGTGTTGTTACTGATGGATTTAATTTTGCCCTGCTCTTACCTGTTCAATAGACCTTTTCCATAGACCTTTTCCACACCCATTCTCCTTTGACCATGTTATTTTTTCCCTGCTTCCATCCAGTGTATCTGTTTACTAGTAGTTAAAGGTTAGCTTCTATCTGTGATCCAGCTCAGGATGCCAGTTTTTGCTGGCTAGCAGTAAGGTTTTCAGGCAAGTACTGTTCTAGAGATTTTTCTTTGTTATTTGAAGGCAGCCATGTAAGTCTTTGATAAGTGAAGGCTTTCCTTTCAGAGTAAGAATAACGCTGTTGGCAGTGGACATCTGCCATGCTGAGTTGTAGCTACTCAGTGTTTTCTTTTCAAATGTTCCCTCATGTCAGCGTTCCTCTGCTGTTTCATATATTTAGAGTAAGGTTTGGGTTGTTTAACATCAAATTTCATAGAATTATGGAATGGTTTGAGTTGGAAGCGACTTTAAAGATCAGCTAGTTCCAACTCCCCCAGCATGGGGAGGGACACTTTCCACTAGACCAGGTTGCCCAAAGTCCCTTCCAGGTATAGGGCATTCACAGCTGTCTTGTTTGGTTTATGTTTGATTTTGAGCATTGAAGAGTGCTATCAAGTTTTGAGTGTCAACAAGAAGGTAGCACATACAAACAGCAATTAAACTACTTTTATTCATGTCTTTAATGTGTGCATATATGTATATCTTTTATACAGCTAGCATATCCAGGAATTTTCTGTCGCTTACTAAAAATTTAAATTCTTTCTCTCCTCCCCCTCCATGATTGTTCTCTGGCAATTTAACAGGAGGCTGAATTTCAGTCATTAAGAGAAGCTCTGTCCTTTGTATCATTAATTGATGGATATTACAGATTAACTGCCGATGCCCATCATTATCTTTGTAAAGAAGTTGCACCACCATCAGTCCTTGAAAATATCCAAAGCAACTGTCACGGACCAATTTTGTAAGTAATTTTTTTAGCAATTTAACAAGGTGATATTTGAAAGATGAGCTTTATTTGACTGTGAACTGTGGTGGACATCTTAAAATCTGTATTTATTGCATTTATGTAACATACAATACTTTACATTTTTTCTCTTTATTTTTCACTTTGCAAAATATATAAGCAACCACCCTAAATATTGAAAAATAAAAGGGCAAAAAGATTAACTTAAAGGAAGCTTTAAAATTTGCAAGTTTGAATTGTTGTTACATTAGGTATCTGATAATATCACTCATTATCCAATATGTGATATTCCTGGATTTTGAAATTATGCAGTATTAATCATTTTCTTTTTACTATAGCATGGACTTTGCTATCAGTAAACTGAAGAAAGCAGGTAATCAGACTGGTTTCTACGTCCTTCGCTGCAGTCCTAAAGATTTTAAAAAATACTTCCTTACCTTTGCTGTAGAGGTTGGTATTCTATTTTAAATAGTGCCTGTTTAGTCTTTATTGTGATATAATGATGAGCCTGGGATGTTCTTTAAATGGTTCTGAATTTTCCCTCCAGAATGCTTGTCTGATGTGTATATTCTTAGCTACTTCTCTCAGACTGGGAAGCATTCAGAGTCTTGTGGGAAGCATCAAAGTGCTTGTATGGTAAAAGACTGCTGGTGGCACATACCGTATGTCTAGGAGACCAAGACAGGAAGAAGGAAGGCAGCTTGAGAGTTCTGGGGGTGGTGATGTGGGCCTTGGGATTGTAGTAAATGTAGTTTGGAAGGTGGAGCAGTTTGATGAGGCATTTACTATTTAAAGTTTGGGTTTCTTTAGTCATGTTCCTTTCCCTGGGATTTCCACATACCTCCTCGCCCCTTACAAACAGGACTTACTTAGACAGAGTGTACGGCCCTTGATAATATGAGAGTGTCTCTCCTTCACAAATTCTACTGGGTGTGGGTCCTGTCCCTATCTCCAGTGCTGGGCCAACCATATTATTTGGCAGCCGTTACATCACCACAGTCTCCTGGATGTGCCTGGTGTTAGCTAGAGAGAAAGCCACCCTGCAAATGCTTGCAGTTCTCATGCAGGTAAAGAACCAGATGTACCCCACCTGTATGACATTTCAGTTAGTGATAAGACAATACCTTAATGTTGCTTTTACATAATGGCATGATCTAGTTCCAGGGGTGGGCTTCTCTTTAATTACATTAACAGAGCTACCTTTGGGTTTTTAAGTAGACAAGGTAACACATGGGTTTTTTCTGCTGATGTGCAGCAAGCTAGCAAATTTGCTAATACTGACAGAGATGTATACATCTCTGAAAATTACAAAGTCATGTTGATGTGTGAATGAAGAAGTAAACATCAGTTTCACAGAAGTGTTCAGTCCATGAATTGTGTTTGATAAGGAATTCTGTAGACTAAGAAGGTGAGTTCTTGAGCAAGCTTAGAGAGGCAAAGTGTGAGACTCAAGCTTGTGAGTGAAGCCTACTGTTTCCATTAAGTGACTTAGCCCCACTTTTTCTCCTTGTTCTGAGCCTTGCACAAGTCATTGGAAGGCTTTTGAAATTCAGAATTTGTTGGAACATTTGCTGCAGTATTGAGATGAAGGACCACAAAAGCACTATTAAGAGTTCATCTTGCTTAAAAATGTTCAGTGGTATCTTTTCAAGACTCATTGTAAAAATAATTCAGTGCATATTGAAAATCTATGCTAGGAACTAATTTCTTAGAACTGTACTGTAGATGACAGAAAAAGAGAACTACAGCTGAGATCTCCAAATTCCTGCCAAAAGAACATGGAGCAGGACCCTTTGGGCTATTGCTTCTGACAAAATTTTGGTTTGATATTATCGCATGGCAGGGTGAATAAGCTTTCATTAATAGCTCTGAAGGATTTTTCCTAGGATCCATTATCTGTTTTCTCAGCTCCATCTTTGCAGATTGCATTAACATTTGTTTTTCTCTAGCATCAACATGCTAGTTCCAGTGATGAGAGTAGTCATGTTTTCTTAGAATCAGTATTACATAGTGAGAACAAAATAACAAATTATGGCTACATTTTGCTGAAGCATTCTTTCTTTAGTAAAGTGCTATACATTTAAATAAGCTTTCAAGGATTAAATATTAATCAATTATATTTTTAATGGAAAAAAATCTTTACAGCGTGACAATACCACAGATTATAAGCACTGCCTAATTACGAAGAATGAGAATGGAGAATATAATCTTAGTGGAACCAAGAGAAGTTTTAGTAATCTTAAGGATCTCTTGACGTGTTACCAGACAGAAACTGTACGTTCAGACAGCATAATTTTCCAGTTCATCAAATGCTGTCCCCCAAAACCAAAAGGTAATAGAAATATTATTTATAAGCAGAAGACTCTCCAACTTCTAGATTAAAGATTTAAAAATAAGTTAACATTAAATGACTCTCAGGTAGATACATGTTCGCGGAGGGGGGGTGGTGGTGGTGGTTTGAATGTTACTGACCTATTTGTTCATCTTACTAGTCATAGTGTTCAGTCCCAGTGTCTGCCAAATTTTATTTTGGTATGAGATGGTCTTCCAGAAGTAACCATGGTAGCCAGTTTCATGATTAGAAGCAAAACCGGTTTCTTAATTGCAGTAGATTGTGTGCTGCTTCTTCAGTCAAGTGTTTTCATGTCCTGAGAAGGAAATAGCTACTTAAATGTATTATTTATCACTAAGGAAGGTTCCATAAGTAATGGAACCAACAATGTCAGTGAATTTCTGTCATTGCTGATGACTTAGCTGAGTTATGCCAAGGCTGCAGTGTGATTCCAGCTTCTTTTTAACACTGAAAAATATACATGGAACAGAGCTCCTGCCTAAGGAGTGTAGATTTTTCTTGAATTTACATTAAATTTTTTGCCTACCTTTAATATTCATAATATCTTTCTCTTTTATGAATTCTGCTAACATCTGCCCTTCCAAGTAGTACTACTTGCAGTTAATATTTAGTCTTAGACTTTATTGGAATCCCTATTTAAACAAAAGCTTGTGACAACAGACTATTTGATATTGCTTTTGCCTCTTTCAAATTTGTTTGAAAATAGCCAATGGATTCAAAACCTTAGAAAAAAATTTAACAAGTGAATATGTATGCACATTATAGAGAATAATTTTGTAGACTTACTCAATATGAAACAAAAAATGTATATGCATCTAAATTGTAAATTATTGAACAAATATAAACATGATGTGACCAGATAACCACAAAGATGTACTTTTCAGCTTTAGTATCAGACCTGCTCTACTTTGTAATATAAAAGAAGGTGATTTGCATAGCCTTTTCTGTCTCTGTTATTATAATACAGCAGTAATTAAAATGTGATAGGAATATTTTCAGAATATTTGTCAAAAGTAGGAATACTTGAAAAGGATAAAATAAGTAAGTGAACCAGATGCTTTTGCCTGATGAGAAAATACAAGACTTTCAATTAAATTAAATATTGCATGGCTTTTTAAATAAACTCATCTCAATATGGTATCTTATTTGAGTTAGCAGTCCCTCATTAGTAATCCTTCTGAAATTATATTGCCTTTTTTTATGTTTTACAAATTTAATGTGGTTTTCCTTTCCCTCTTTCTTCTCCCAGATAAATCAAATCTTCTAGTCTTCAGAAGCAACAGTGTTTCTGATGTACCTTCATCACCTACGCTTCAGAGACACAATAATGTCAATCAAATGGTCTTTCACAAAATCCGTAATGAGGACTTGATATTTGTAAGTCCATCAGTTGCTTTTTCCACTGTAGATGTTGGGTTTAATGCATACCAAGTTTTAAAAACTTAAGTATGTGTTTAAAAGAGTCCTATCTGAGCCAGGAGATTTTCCTATAGTCTTTCCATAGAGCTGTGGAAACAAAATATGTATTTTTATTTTCCATTAATGTAGATAATTATTTTTTTTTAAATTAAGAAGCTTTCTTTTGACTGCAATAGCAGTTATTTGCTTCTAGAGCTATCTAAATACATATTTGTCGGCAAATTCTTGCTCTCTGGTTCTTACAGGAAGTTATTTTCTGAGGTGCTTGAGGAGTCAGTAAAATAAAGAAAAATTTAAGATGTTTCTGTTATAGTTGCTTCCTTTTCCCATCAGTTTGACTCTACAACCAGCACACCTCTAAAGATTTACATATATGTTATTTAAGGATTTTTTTAAGAAATCTTTTCCAAAACAGGCAGATCTTTCTGATTTTTTCCCCATCTGTATCCTTCCTTTCTTATAGGAGGAGAGTCTTGGACAGGGCACATTTACTAAGATTTTCAAAGGTGTAAGGAAAGAGGTGGGAGACTATGGCCAGCTCCATCAAACTGAAGTTCTTTTAAAGGTGCTGGATAAAGTACATAGAAACTACTCTGAGGTTGGTGTGATCGTTGACTGCTATATAACATTTATCTGGTGCTATTACTGCTATAACGTTTCTCCAAAGCATTACTTTCTATGCAGTAGATGAGTATTTGTTATGTAGTAGAGTGTTGTATTAACCAAGCTCATTCTTGGACTTGTGACACTGAGATTATGGATTTGAGACTGGCTTTGGGAAGTACACTTATATAATTATTTCCCCTCTCTTCACCACCTATCAGAGAATTCAGAGCTGTGCACTGAGAATTGAAGAACAGTTTATTTATACAAGTACTATGAGAGAGATGGTATGGCCACAGAATTGTCTTAACCATTAAATCGTGTACAGATGAGGGACCAGCATTTATAGAAAATCACTTTCTTTGGGTAGACTTTTTTCAGTGTTTTGGAGTCACACTGATTCTCCAGTAAAATCAACATTTTGGATCGAGTAATAAAAAATCAGAAGTATTTATGAGAAATGCTTGCCATACATAGATTCACTGAGACGTGTCACTTTTGAGTGAAGCTGTTAGCAAACCTGAAATGCCTTTGTGCAAAAACAAATACACTGGTAAAGTAATTGAACCCAAGGCTGTGTGTGTGCGAATTTATTTTACAGACTTTCACAAGATGTAGTAATGCTTATTACATTAATGTAACTTCATATAACTGTTTATTGTTTATTTGAATATATAATTGATTCAAATTCCTAATTAATCTGGCTGTATTTACAGCAGGCCAAAAGAACCAGTGTACCATTTACTGAACTTTTTGATTACTGAAGACAAATCTATTTCAAAATATGAGCAAAAAGGAAAGACACACTTCAGATGGCTAATATTTATAAGCTGTGTAGGCACACACTTTGGAAAATTCAAAACAATACAGACACTATAACCCATATTGTACTTTTAATAAGATGGGTAATTAATTTACATTTTAAAGTTGAGTGGGAATCAATTACTAAAAGATCAAAACTCAAAGAATATAGAAATAAAAACATGGGCAGCTAGAGGAGAAATGTACTCATTTTGACCTTGCTTTCTTGAGTGAATAATCAGTACACAAGCAAATGTAGTTGGAGATACCACTGAAGAGAATAAAAAGTGATTAAATAAATAAAAGCATTTGATACTGTCCCAAGAAAGTTAGATAAGGTCTTGGAATAATGGATGAATTATATAATACTTGTTGTCTTTTAACTTAATAATGTGCTAAAAAGAAAAAATTGGAAACTGAATAGTGCATTGTTGACCTACCTGGAATGTGGATTACCAGTTACTTAGAAAAAAATTTAGGAAAAAAACTCCACAAGTGAGGAAAAAACCCCAAACCAAACAAAAAACCCCAAACCACCACTAAAAAACACATAAGCCAACAAACAATATAAAATATGATATGTAGGGTCTTTGCAATGAGATGAAAGTTGGAATGTTTCTAAAAATGCATATGGTTTTAATAAATTTATTAGCATTTTGGGATTTTGTTTTCACTGATACTTATTTTTTCTCACTTTCTCTCTCCTCCCAAAAAGTCCTTCTTTGAGGCAGCAAGTATGATGAGCCAGCTTTCTTACAAACATCTGGTGTTAAATTATGGGGTCTGCGTGTGTGGAGAAGAGAGTAAGTAGAAATTAATTATCTTTTTGTAGTGATTTTACACATCTCTCATTAGAGTTTGACATTATTCTGGGTAAAAGTAGGGGAAAAAACCAAACCAAATCAAAATAATAAGACACACCAGCTGTACAGCCAATACATGTTTACATTGCAGTGTATTTGTCTTGGTGTCTGAGAACTAGTTAATATGGTGGTCACAAAGAAAAAGGAAATGCCGTCATAAGTACAGTCAGTGTGAGTAACAACCTCTGTAAATGACTCAGTCATGTATGTTCTATCTGAAGGTCTCAGTTTGGAAAAGTTTGCTGAACCTCTGAAAGAAGTCTTTGAAATGCCAGAAAAATTGCACCACTATATTGTATCAGCTGTGGTTAGCTAGCAAGGGAAGTCCTTGACTACCTGAAAAAATCATTTACTGTGATCAGAAACTACCACCCTTTTCCACACATATGCTGACTTTCTGAGCACAAATATAGCTTTGGGAAGTTTGGTTTAGAGGTCCCATTCTGAAAACACGAGGTCCTGTTACTTCAACAAAAACACTACGAAATATTAACAGCAGTAAAATCTTTGCAGTGTCTGCAGAAGTTGAATGTCTTTTCAGTTTAGCTTACTGCTTTGTGACTATGTATTAATAAGGCTTCTTTAAGAACACCCAAAATACATTTATCCCATCATGTAATGAAACCTTAATTTTGGATGATTTTTAAGTGCCGATGTGTGCAATCTTCAAATATGTAGTGTTGGGTCTCACTTTGGCAGTATTTCCTCTTCATTCAATCTTGGGCACAAATGTCAATTTTCCCTAAACCCAGTTTTTTTTCTCTGATTAGAAATTTGTACAAAAGGAAGCATTTTGTAATAATCGTATAAGCATACTGTGTAGATGGTTGCCTTCATTAGGGAGAAAGAATTTCCAAAAGAGAGAGTGGATTCCGTATCAGGAGCTACCTCTCTTAGGAGGCTGGAAAAGGTATGGCACCTATATTTAGCCAAGAACTTGAGCAAGCTTTGCAAAAGAACCCTGAGGAGTTTTCTTCTATTTTATTCATTGTACCCTACACAGGGACTGTATATCAAATTTCACCTTTAGATCACATAGATTGTTCTATTTCTGAAGGCAAGAGACTACAGTTTTATAAGTCAGTTACTAAGAAGTATGAAGAAGCAGCTGTTATTAATTCTATGGTTTCCATACTTGATGAAAATTGTCTCACATCATTGCAAAAAAAAAAAAAAGAAAAAGTTTGCTGTCCATAAAATGAATTTTTAAAAAAATCAGTATTTTTATTACAGCCAGATATAATAGCAGTAGTTTCTAGTATCTTTAGAGCCTCAATAAGAAACATTGCAATGTCAGCATCTTGCTCCTGAGGGCAAGAGTTCAGTCATGTAATTGAAATGGTTGTGTTGAAAGTGATGAGCAGTACTATGAAATGGAGCACGTTTCTGGGGTTCTTTGCAGAGTGACTGCGTGGAGACGTATGTCATATATACATAAATTTGTTTAGTGCAAGTACTAGTCTGTTATCAAGAAGATCATCTTTTGTCAGTAAAGCATTGTATTTGTCACTAAGAATATAGATTGTAAACAACAGAGAAGTGAATTACTTGAATGTTACTTGACTCACAGCATTGATACTGCTGTACACTACTGTTCTTTGTCAGCAGTTACATTATTTATTGTGCCTTACAGGTGAGGGTGCTCACTGGATTTTATCTAACCTATAGAAGGTTATTAAGTCTAGTAACTTTGCATTTGAGATGAAATTACATGAACTTCCACACCTTTGAAGAAGTATAAAAACATAGAATGTTTGTGGCAATAATCAGATATCATACACCTTCAAAGTTATAGTTAGGTCAAGGTATCAAAAAAGAATACTACTAGAATAATGAATTTGTTCTGAAACTTCATTATTTCTAGGTTTTGTTTTTAATTGTTACTCTTTTTACTATTATAAATCAGACATCCTTGTACAAGAGTATGTAAAATTTGGATCCTTGGACACATATCTGAAAAAGAACAAAAATATTATCAATATTTTGTGGAAGCTGGAAGTAGCGAAACAATTGGCATTAGCCATGCATTTTCTGGTAAGTAGTTCAGTTTTGTTAAGGACTGGATTCAAGTGTTTCAGATTAATGCATGTAGAAAGGCTCAACTATTACCCCAAATCTTGAAATGCTGAAGGGTATTTGAAAATAGGCTGGGCATACACCACATAGTTAGTGGGATAGCCAAGGGCAGACTTTATATCTCGTGCAATTTGTAACTGAATGTCTCATTCTTTTTTAATGCTCTGTGTTTTATCATGAAATAAAACCACATTTCCAGTAGTGTGTTATTTATTTTTTTTCCCCACAAATCAGTCCTTTCTGGACTTCTCAGCTAAGAATATATATGCTATAATGCTGAATATAAACTGTTTCCTGATAGTGTTAATACTTATGCACTGGGAGGGGAAAACACCATACTGTTCACACTGCTAATACAATCTTCTTGGGCAGTAGGTCCCAGCCTTACAGTCTGCTTAATTCAACATAAAAGCCATTTATTCTAGACAGAATATGTGACTAGGTGAGTCTTTCCTTTAACAGAGTTTAAGTGTACTTAGATAAATTTTAAGAGGATAATACTGATGGGTAAGTGTTCTTCGGAGTTAACATACATCAGATGGTTTTAAACTTGAAAATTTAGATAAATAATGAAAATTGGCTGGAAACTATACCATTGAGAAGAACTGATGAAGTATCTGACGTTTGATCAACTTAATTTATAATCACTATTTTATTTGCCGAGGTCTCCCTTATGCTGTACAGTATTGTTTTTTAAATACCTCTTCAACCTAAGACTTCTTTTGTTGGTATATAAAAGGTGCATTTCTGTTATAGGAGGATAAAGGCCTTGTTCATGGGAATGTCTGTGCAAAAAACATCTTGCTTATCAGAGAGGAAGACAGGAAGTCTGGAAATCTTCCATTTATAAAATTAAGTGATCCTGGCATCAGTATTACAGTTTTGCCAAGAGACAGTAAGTCTTTGTGTCAGCTTTCTTGTTCAGTGCTTCTGACTTGAAAAATAAGTTTGGGATTGTTCTTTTCTTTCCTGGCCCCCATCTAAGGTACTTCTGTTATAGTTAATTCCTTGATCCATCTGTTATTTTATAATAATCTCTACACTCCTAGCTGAGCAGTTTTGAGTATATCTTCTTATCAGAAAATAACTATAGGAAACAAAGCTACAATTCTCCATTGTGTGAGATTTTTTTCCCTGCTTGTTCTCATTTTCAATTTTTTTTCACTGGTAGTACTGTTGGTGTGCTATAATGTAAATATAGCCCGTTGCATTTGCACATAGCTGCTGAACTCAGTGTCCTGTAATTGATCAAGCATTTTTTAGCTTGGGGAAATTTTCAGAAGTGAAAGAAAACACAATTTTGAAAATGCTGACTGACAGTTAAAAATCATCTTTGGTGCATTTCTTTGTGAATACCTGGAGCCACTTGATGATATTAAAAATATTGGGTTATCGTCACCATTGAGACTGTTCCAGTGCTTTATAAGCAGCATAATTAATTAAAACAAAAGTATGTGCAAGATTGTTATGCTAATGGAACTTGAAGTAACTTTACTATTCTTTTTGTGGTCTTTTTAATAACTTTGGAAAAACTAAAACACTTCATACTTGGTGATTTTATACATGCCTAAAGGAATAATGCATCAAAGAGCCTAAAGCAATGTAGTACCATCATTTTCCACTAAACTAATTAAATTCTTCCTTTTTAGATGTGAATCCCATATTAATCTCTTGTGATCTCATTTTAAGGAGCTCTAAATCCACATCCATACAATCCCATGTTTTGAACTGTTACTACAGTCAGTGTCAATAGTTTAAAAATCCGACAGTACGAAAGTCCTTTCCACGGTGCCTTTTGCTGTGCCATAATGTGCTAACCACTAGCTAAGTACTATTTATTCTTTGACATCAAGTTCCTTTATGTTAGCTACTAAGTCTTGGTAACATTGGAGGAAATACAAAAATCAAGGAAAAAATTATAATGTGGAAATGGTATTAAGGCAATTTTATACCATCAGGCTTGTTTTACAATAACACTCATGATCCTGACTCTGATTCTTATTTTTGTTCATATTCTATAACTTGTTTTTCAGGCAAAAAAACACGAAACAACTTGGAAAAGTATTAAAAGCACATTACAGAGTGAAATACCTATGTATATGAAAGTTGTTTTTACCAAATCAAAGATGTTATGGAATATTCTGCATTTATTATTCATCTTAACGTGTTTCCTTGGTGTGATTGCACAGTTCTTCTTGAGAGAATACCATGGGTTCCTCCTGAATGTGTCGAGAATCCCAAACAACTAAGCCTGGCCACAGACAAATGGAGTTTTGGTACCACTTTGTGGGAAATCTGCAGTGGAGGAGACAAACCTCTGAGTGCGCTGGATTCTTCAAGGGTAAGTATTACTGGGTCTGCAGTCATAACAGTTTTTGAACACTTCTAATTTAAAGCATCTGCCATTCTAACAATATCAGCATGTAAAGTAGTGTGGTCCATGACCACTC
This sequence comes from Sclerurus mexicanus, assembly GCA_013396755.1. Taxonomy (NCBI): domain Eukaryota; kingdom Metazoa; phylum Chordata; class Aves; order Passeriformes; family Furnariidae; genus Sclerurus; species Sclerurus mexicanus. The sequence continues at coordinate 38,286 of VWZF01000453.1, read as the reverse complement.
TAGGAAAAATGCTCGTAAAATGTAAAATGACATACCTATGTAATTCCAGAAACTACAGTTTTATGAAGATAGGCACCAGCTTCCTGCCCCCAACTGGACAGAACTCGCAAATCTTATAAACAACTGTATGGATTATGAGCCAGATTTCAGACCTTCTTTTAGGGCAATTATACGTGATTTGAACAGTTTGTTCACTCCAGGTGAGTCTGTGATACAACAGGAACCCACTAGATAAAAAGAACTCTGATTCCTGTTGGTTCATTTTCATGTAGTGCCTTCCTTTTTTGTACATTTTTTGCAACACATCTTTGTCTTTGTCTACAAATTTCTATATAGAAATTAAGGTGTCTGTTAATATTCTACTGAACTTGGAATATGCCAAACAAAGGTAGAACGTGTAATGTTTGTAATAACATTCTTCCTTCTCTTGTTCATTACTCTGTGCCTTCTGTTCCCTTTCTTCTCTTCTTCTCCTGCCTCTCAGATTATGAGCTATTGACAGAAAGTGATATGTTGCCAAATATGAGAATTGGAGCACTTGGATTTTCTGGTGCTTTTGAAGATCGGGACCCAACACAATTTGAAGAAAGACATCTGAAGTTTTTACAGCAACTTGGCAAGGTAGGCTGTTTCAAAATTCTCTTATAGTCTAGGAAATAACTATATTTTTCAGTTATCTTTTGATGACCTCATAGATAATATTTACATTGAAACTTCTGCTACAGGAATTAGTAATTTCAATCATATCTGAGCACCACCTGCAGTTTCTTTTTGCTCTTTTTTCACTTTCACAGTATCCTTAGATAGAAGAAAGTTAGAAGTACTCTGGAGCAGTCTTGCACAGCACTAGCGGGATTAGTGTTGTATGCATGCATATGCTGGAATATCTGAACATACTGTCTTTAAATTCAATAATGTCTTCAAGATACATGTAGGCCTTGAACCTTTTGGACTTTAGAAATCAGCATTTTAGAAATCAGTCTGGCTATGTGAGAGCATGCCTAGACAGATCAAGGGCAGCTGGCAGACTTTCACAAAGAACCATTTTTCCAGAATGGTTCCTTGTTGGTTTGTGGGCTTTTTACAAGATAGCTGTATATTCCTTTGGCTGCAAATAGTAGTGGAAGCAAATCTAAAACTTAAGTAGCAAAACTACTTCTATCTGCAGATGGTTGATTGTTGATTGTAAATGGTAGCGCAGCATGGGGAGAACAGCAGAGCGGTAAATGATGGCAGCATAAAAGAAGACAAAGACAATACAAATGGAGAAATGGAAGAAGGTAGAATGAATAAAGTGGAGGAGAATTAAGAACGAAGAGGAAGGGAAAAGGAGTATGCTAGCTTGACAGTTTGAAAGTGCAAGTGAAAATTTGTGTGTGGGGAGAAAAGACATGGACATCACACCCTCTTCTTGTCCTCATTTCCTGTGCTGTTTGCTTCTTTTCGTAGAATATGCTTCTTTTAGAACTAATGATTCCTACCTTTATTTCTCTGAAGGATGTTTTCTGGAATTTCACTTAAGTAATTAATCATGATCACCTTAATGCTTAATACAGTGAGCACTGAACAAATACTACAAACTCTAAACACTAAGAAAGAGAGAATGATGTGGACTTGTTTTTCATTCCCAAGTATTTCCATTTGTGATCCAGGGAAATTTTGGCAGTGTTGAGATGTGCCGGTATGACCCACTGCAGGATAATACTGGGGAGGTGGTGGCTGTGAAAAAGCTGCAACACAGCACAGAAGAGCACCTTAGGGACTTTGAAAGAGAAATTGAAATACTTAAATCTCTGCAGCATGATAACATCGTTAAATACAAAGGAGTATGCTACAGTGCAGGTACGTGCTATACTGAATACACCTTAATACACCTAAATATGCCTACTGAGAAATTCAGAGAGGTGTTTACGACAGTCACTGACTTGTCCTAGCTTTACCAGGACTTAGAGAGTGCAAAACAAATGAAGTAGTGTCTGTTGTATGCCACATCTCAGTACCAGGAGAATATTTTATTTGGTCAGGTCATTGGGTAATTTGATTGATTGATTGATTTAGAGAAAGTATCTTTTTTACTATTTACGTAACTTCTTGATCTAAAAACATAGAAGTCTTCCTCAAGAAGTGGGAAAATGCACCATTTTGTAACTGCTTTTGTTTTTTTTGCTCAGTGTAATACTCCAGAGTGGATCTTACCCATTTCTGGTACAGCCCATATAGTAGAAGAATATACACAATAAAGCTTCAAAACCAGATCTGTTTGAGTGAATTGGTGAAGCCGTTGAATGAAGGTATAGGTTCTGCCCAGGATCTTACTGTAAAAAGAAAGGTCTTTGGGTCAAAATCAGGCTAAATTTTAAAAGATGGTAAAATTGGTGAGAAGTTGATGTTGCTTGCCATTGAGAACTGTGTTTCATCTCATCTTGACACCACAGATGTATACACCTTTAGCAATAGCAGCTAAAGTGTTGATGAAATGATCTTGATTAGTGATTTACTAGTATATCAAGCATATCCACTTTGTTGTTAAGTTTAAATAAGTGACATTTCCTGGCCAAATGTGGTTAAATAGTATATGAAAAATTGCACTAGTGATGTACTAGTCGGAAACTAATTTTTTCGTATTGAGACTAGTAATTTTCTATTACTCCTATTGATAGGTGTTTTAAAATATTTATAATTAAAAACTTGCCATTGGAAAATTACAGAAAAATTAAGTGCATTTCTTATTGCTGTTGTTGTAAAAGGCCGCAGGAATCTAAGATTAATTATGGAGTACTTACCATATGGGAGTTTACGAGATTATCTGCAGAAACACAAGGAGAGGCTGGACCACAAGAAGCTTTTGCTGTATGCATCTCAGATATGCAAGGTAGGAAATTTCAAATTATTTATGGTTTTCAACAAAGTTTTGTCTTTTTGTCTCATCCCATTGGTCTCAAAACAACTATAATTGGGTGTTTTGATATAACTTTTATAATACTGTTGGGCTGCTAGCACCACATAACCCTAAAAAAAGTAGCAATACATATTGACATAGTCAAGAGCTGGAAAAACTTCTGAGTATCTTAGGCCAGTCAGCATCCTGTACTACCTGCTGACTGAGGCAGAATATAGTCCATTTATTTTTGTGTATTTTCTAGTTCACTAAAGTTGTATTTCATTCATAATAATTAAAACCTCTTTTCCCTCAAATGAGACCTGAAATAAAATTTAGTATATTTTATATTATTTATTTATAAATGTAATATACTCACTCAGGCAATCTGTTTGTGACGTACTGTATCTGATTTTTCAGAACTTTGACATTCATCTATAAAATGATCATAAGATGTACATGTTTAAAATAATTAAACTGTAATATTAGATTATTTGGCAGGGAGAGCAAAGATAATTGATTTCTCTATGAAGAAATAGAGGCCATAAAAATTCCCAAAGCTGTAATAAATTATTTGATAGTAAACATAATTCATAAAATTCTGAAAAGGAGGGGTAAATGTCTGATCTTTTTTGTGATATCTCATTTCCTTAGAAAGGCTTTTGCATACCCTAGTTTTATTCTGTAATCATGCTTTAGATACAGGAAACTAGAGACACTTTAGATTTCATTAAGTGTTCAGTGATTTGGGGAAAGAAAAAAAATGGGGGTGAGGGAGAGAGAGAAAAAAATACAACCACATCCCCTAAAGGCACAGACCACAAATATTTTTTAATTTCTTTTCCCAATACCCACATCAAAGACATGGAAACAGTAGGATACATAAAATTAGTACATATTATTTAGGCTATGTAGCCCACAGATGACTGCTAATTGTGCCCTGCCACACTTACAGCAGAAGACTTGACTTCTGCAATATCCACAGAAAAGGCCTGACAAGAATCAGGAGAGACTCTCTCTCAGCCAGAGCTGAGATCTCCTCCACCTTTCACATGGGAAAAAGAGCTTGCTACTTCCCTGCTTGAAACTAGAATAACTCATTAGCTCTTTTAGCTGCTGGACCTGGTACATGTACGGAGCGATGCATGCAATTTAACCACTTACCTCACCTGTTATGTGCTTCACTGAAGGCGATGTGGGTACTCGCCTGCAAAAGCTCCTTGGCAGTGTGGAATGACATGGGAAAACAGAAAATGTTAGCAAGTCTGTGGCAAGTGTCAGTATTTTCACAGAAAGAAAGGATTGAACATGTGACCACCCACTCAGAGGGCTGAAGAGCCCTCTGATCTGTGTGTTCAAATCAAGAAGTCATTCTGCAGTAACAGGCTTAAGAAATTATCTCAGAATTATTTCTGCAACAAAATGACTGTTATCCTGGTAAGTCACTGAATACAATCGTTGTTCAAGCAGAGCTGGAAGAGTCAAACACTCAGCACCAAGTCTGAGGAGGGTGACTGAATCTTTCATAGAATAATGATGCAACAGGGACCTAAAGGTGCCTGCCATGTGTACTCTTATAAGAAGCTGTGAAGCATATGTAAGTCTTCAGGCCTTTATTCAAAGCGTCGAGGAACAACAGTGGCAATGTATCTCAGGACCCTCGTCTCTGAGACACAGCTATCTGATGGGAAGACTGGAAGGTGGATTTAGGCCTTTGCAGGCTGTGCAAGTATGGCAGGAATCTTTGGGAAAGGAACTGTATTCAGAAAGTACAAGGGAAAAGAGTCTTAACGTGTGTATACATATACAAAAGAGTCTTCATAATATTTCAGGTCTTCAGGATGGTGAGAAATCAAAATAGCAGATGAAATAACTGCTTCGTAAGTACCAACACCAGCCAAGATAAAGGGAGCTAAAATCACATAATTAAACTCCCTTATTAGACTAGTGCCACTAGAATTATGAATTCCACTTAGAATTTGCATGACTTCAGTTAAACATCTGTCTTAGAGTGTTTTCCAGGCTAACAGAAAAGGTAGCTAACAGGCTATCATCAAACTTAGGGCTGTTTTCAGCATAGTATGTAATAGTAAGAAAAAGCCATAGCATTTGCATAGACTAGTTGTGCCAGAAACACAGAACCCTCACTTTGAAGAAGCTAGGTTTGGTATTTTTCAGGATGGCAGTGGATAAGTGGGTAGTGAAGAATAGGATGTTTTTAAACCGTTTTCGTCTTGGAATGGGCTGTGAGAGAACAGTGATGCCACCCAGTGGTGCTGGGAGACTGTGAAGCCTGAGAGGAAGGTTACTTCAGAGCCAAACTCTTTTTGAGGTTTCTCACATGAAAAAAAGAATTAAAATAGAGAAATACACCTTTTGACATAAATAGTATAATGTCGATGTTCAAAACTCTTAAGTTTATCAATGTTATTAGCATAATTTATTACTTTTCAATTGTGTTGAAGGAGTGATACGCTTTCTAAAGAAATTCTGAAACTGAGAGATTGCTTTGGGATTTCTTTCACACAGGAGTTGAGTATCTCTTGACATTCTGTGGCATCAATTTCTGTCCATCATTTATTGCTGTCCAAGCAAAACCTTCTTGTTTTAGTAATACCACTAGACACACTGGCTTCTTCCACATTTTGTTGTTAGTAAAATTAATGAGGTACATTGGTAAGAAGGGCTCATCAGCAACAAAAGGCAAGATGGCATTAGACCAGTGTTTTATTACAGCAATCCATGAAGATATAACAATAAGCAGAAGTGTGTTGGTGAATAGTGGTCCATACAAAGAGAAACAAGACACATGGGTGTGAATGGAGTCAGAGTATCACTGTCAAATACAAGGAATCATAAAGTTTCATGGAAGCAATCAGGAAAGCAGATATACAGTGAAGAAAAAACAGTAAATGAAATGGGTAGGTAGGACAGTCTTCTCACATGCTCTGGATTGTGTAGCTTAACTCAAATTTTTTTTCCTTCTCTGTATCACCAGAAAACTGCATTTGGCCACAGAAAGGAGCTCTAACAGCTATCCAGCTATATAATAAAAAAATACTTGATTCTGACAGGTGCTCAGTCTATGTTCCTTCAGTTAAGGATGTCCCTGAGCTTGGAAAAAGTAACTCCTCGGAGAAGACAAATGTTCAAGCACATCAACTTTAGTAATGATCTGGTTTTGGTTTTAACTTTGAGGTTAATTCATTCTCTTAGGGAAAGTGCAGTGTGTAATGGAAAAGGTAATTATTTTCCTGTTGTGTTTGTGACCTCTGCACCTAGGGCATGGAATACCTGGGTACAAAAAGATATGTTCACCGGGATTTAGCAACAAGAAATATCTTGGTGGAGAATGAAAACAGAGTTAAAATCGGAGATTTTGGATTGACAAAAGTCTTGCCGCAAGACAAAGAATACTACAAAGTGAAAGAACCTGGTGAAAGCCCGATCTTTTGGTAAGTCTTACTTTGGTATGTGAAGTCATGATATGTTTTTAGTTTTTGCCATTTCTGCAAATTGGTTTGTATATTGTGGAATTTTTAAGTGCAAGCTCCACATCAGATTCCCAGCATTGTGAAAATAACGTGCATGATGTTTCAATTCATAGAACAGCATCTACAACTTTCCAACACACTTAAGAGAACCCAGCCAAAACAAACTCCTAAAAATTACCAATATTTAAAAGAAACAGTATCCCATGGGAAAGAGATAAAGGAAATCTAAAAGGGCCTATTCCCCTGGCTGCTTTCAAATTTTTGGATCTTTCAGACCGACTGGTCTTTAATGTCTTCTAGCTGAGATCTAGCTGGATAGAGCCTCTGTTGATGAAGTGGCGTTAAGTCCCATAAACTGTAAGCAGCAAGAATGAAGTGTTGAGATTTAATATTCAGGTAGATATCTGTATTTTGGCACTGAGATTCTGGAGAGGGTCTAAGTTGCCCCAAATTATAGCATGCTCTGATAAATTACACTTGGTTTGAAAAGGAAGAAAATGCTTTGTGCAGGCTGTGGGAGACCGGATGATCATGAATTTCAAGTTGGTAGATTATATTCAGAATGCCAGAGCTATACTTAAGCTCTGTTCTGCTAAGATGTAGAAATACCTTAGAAAATACTATAAAAGCCATTTTATGTCTTGATAAAAAAAGAAAATGCCATTCTGTACATGTGATTTTACTCTATATTTTAGCTTTGCCTTAGGCACTGTTTACCTAAAGGATAAATGGTACAAAATGGCATCTTAGTAGATGTTATTGAAGATGTACAGTTTAATTTCAGAATTACCTGGGACTCTGGCTCACTGAAAGTGATGAAAGTGTATAATTGTCTTTCTTTCCAAGTCTTATCACAACAAAATCTTGTTTACTTGCACTACAGATCAGAAACATATTTACAACTTTGTTGGAAAAAATCTCAAAATTGGTTCTAGTTATCAGTAACTCTGTTTGTTTAAGGTGAACTTGGTTTCAATACCAATTAACTATTATTAAAAAAATAGTTCCTCTGTGAAGGTACTGGAAGGCAATGAGAACATGCTACTATATATGCATATAGACTACTTATTCATGGAAGAAAAGTGAGTCTTGTTAAAACAAATGTTTTCAAAACCAGGAAGACCCATATTACACAGTGCAATTTTTATTTTACCATGTGTTGCAGGTATGCTCCAGAATCTCTGACAGAAAGCAAATTTTCTGTGGCCTCAGATGTGTGGAGTTTTGGTGTGGTCTTGTATGAACTCTTCACCTATATTGACAAAAGCAAAAGCCCCCCAGCTGTAAGTATGTAGTTATTAGTTCTTGTGCTGGTTTAGAGGTAAACTGGCAGGAGAAATGAAAGTGACACAAGAGAGATTACAAGTCAGAGTTACAATTTACTAAAAAGATTACAATAAATACAATGATACAGAGAAAAACTCGTTTTAACCCACAAAAACTCAGCACCCTGGGGCATGAACAGAATGGTGTTCATTAGCCCCTGTGCTGAGTGCCATATGATCCCCCTGAGTGTAAAGTAAAGCAAAGGAAACTGTGATGGTGAGGATGATGGTCACAGTCTGGTCCAGAGTGGCAGTCACAGTCCTGTTGAGGTTCTGGTCCTCCTCTGGATCTGAAGAGTGGTACCAGAAGTCCCAAACCCCAAGATTATATATGCTCAGGTTCAGGTGGGAATGCCCAGTACCTTCCCCAGGGTGTGGGAGTTTCACAATGGGTGATTTAACTCTGTGAGTCATGGGATATTTTTGGAATCTTTGATGGTCTAGGTCGTTGCAACTGCCTATTGTGCCAGTCCCAAATGGCTGATTAGCGGACATGACCCTTCAGGCTAGATAGGAAGGTGCTAATGCCTCCCCAGAGGGGAGTTATCACAGTTGAGTCACTGCTGTGAAGACAGAAACACTCCCCTGTCTCACAGCGTTCTTGAACACCCAGCTTTGTAGCCTGAGGGGTCAGGTGTGCCCTGGGCAGCTGCTGCAAATGGTCCATTATTAACAGTCCATCAAAAAATGACAGAGGTGGAGAATAAACAGTTTTGGTTACACCCACATAGTGATAAACTGGTCCGAGCTGGTGTAATCAGGACAGTTCTCAGAGAGTTTTGGTTTGTTTATTTAGGTTTTCTAGAATATAGGGATTGTTCCTATACCTAAATATATTAATATTTACTGATCCTTTTCTGGAGATACCTTAAGGTTTATGAGGCTGCATCCAATGGAAAGCAGTTAACATGCTAAAAGGTATTAGTATCAAGCCATAAGTAGGAAAGATCTGAAAATTACTTGATAGTCTGCAGATATTATCCATCCTGTAACTTCTAACTCTTTGAAAAAGACTTTAGTATCTCTTACTATAGGTTGTTCTTTCCCATCCTTCATGGAGAGGTATCCTAGATGCAACCATTTCATTGCAAGGTGACATGTATTTTTAATGCTATTCCAAATTTAAGGCTGAGTGAAACAAATACATATACATTAAGTTAATTTAAATAAGGTGACTTAAAAGTATTTTTTTACATTATCATAACCTAAGTTAGTAAGTTAGTGAAGTTCAAGAAAGAAAGGAAGTGGCTTTTTGCAGCCTGTTAACAGACATTTTAAAGACAAATTTACAGTAAGTGGAGAAAAATACTACTAACTGTTCTCCAACTGGAAATAAGATTCATGATTTTACTTACACCTACCAGTCCTCTGCAGTCATAACAGAGCAGAGTTGAGTCTTTTATATTTACTGGAGCTGATCTCACCTTTGGCCAGAGTCTCAATCTGTCCTGGCAAAAGCGGTTTTGAGAGCTGATAGGCAAAAGTGCACTTGGAGGATCCCTGCACTGGCCTCAGTGGACCTCTTAGTGATTTGATATAATGAGCTCTCAGAGGTATCACAGAAGAACTCTGAACACAGGGGCAGCTCTTCCAGCATAATGACATAAATGTTGCAGACACCTAGAATTCTTCTTCAGGATTATGAAATGAAAAGTGGTAGAGTAAGTTATGGGCGCAGGTGGACTATACTTGGAATGAATAACTTCACCCCTTCATCAAGTTGGTTATCCTATTGGTATGTATCAAGAAAATATAATGTGTTAAAATTAACCAAAGTGGTCTGTTTAACTCTTGGAGTCTTTATAATTAGACAGTGTTTTCCCAACTTGACCATTTGCATTGTTTCACACTTTCATGTCAAGGATCATTAAAGAAATTTATGTAGCATTGGAGGAAAAATTCCTTTATATTGTGATTAGAAATTATTTTTAGTTAGTAGTACATTCTCATTTACTTTAGATCTCTGGCAATCTCAGTGAGGTTTTAATCTTGTGGGTTATGTTGATTTTTTGGATAGCAATATTTATTTAAGCCATTTTTGCAGGCTCTAATTGTAGTCATTTTTCTGCCCAGTAGATACTGATTAGTCCTGCTACGCATTTTTTTTACATTAATATGATAATACCTGTTTTCTGTTTGGCATTTTTCGAAGCATGGAGATCTTGTTTTATGTTTCAGGGAGCTCATTAGAATCAGCTGTGAGTCTTACTCTTTTAAAACTAGTTAATCAGAGAATCATAGAATGTTAAGGGTTGGAAGGGACCTTAAAAATCATCTAGTCCCAACCCTCCCTGCTATTTGCAGAGACACCTCCCACTAAAGTCGGTTGTCTAAGGCCATATCCAACCTGGCCTTGAATACTAGCAGAGCTGGGACATCCACAACTTCCCTGGACAACCTGTTTCAGAATCTTAACATCCACACAGTAAAGAATTTCTTGCTAACAGCCAACCTAAACCTATCCTCTTTCAATCTATACTCATTATGCTCTGCAGTTCCTGATGAAGAGTCCCTCTCCAGTTTCACTGTAGACCCCCTTCAGCTACTGGAAGGTTGCTATGAGGTTTCCATGCAACCTTCTTTTCTCCAGGCTGAACAACCCCAACTTTCTCAGACTGTTTTCATAGGGGAGGTGCTCCAGTCTTCTTATTAACTTAATGGCTCTCCTCTGGACATTCTTCAATAGTTCCATGTCCTTCTTATGCTGGGCATATCAGAACTGCGCTTGGTACTCCAGGTGGGGTCTCACAAGAGCAGAGTAGAGGGGGAGAATCACCTCCTTTCACCTGCTGGCCGCACTCCTTTTGATGCAGCCCAGGACAGGGTTGGTTTTCTGGGCTGTGAGCGCACACTGCTGGCTCATGTTGAGTTTTTCATCAGCCATCACCCCCAAGTCCTTCTCTGCAGGGCTGCTGTCAATCACTTCTTTGCCCAGCCTGTAGATTTTGCCAGGATTGCCATGACCCAGGTGTAGGACCTTGCACTTTGCTTTGCTTAACTTCATGAGATTCACACAGGCCCACCTCTCCAACCTGTCAATGTTTCTCTGGATGGCATCCTTTCCCTTCAATTTGTCTACTGCACTACACAGCTTGGTGTCATCAGCAAACTTGCTGAGGGTGCATCTGATCCCACTGTTCATGTCACCAACAAAGATGTTGAACAATATTGGCCCCAGTACTAAACCCTGACATCACTGGTCTCCACGTGGATAATGAGCCATTGACCACAACTCTGTGCAGTCATCCAACCCGTTCTTTACCCAGCGAGTCCATCAAATTTTGCTGGGGCTTCCACTTTCCCCTTTTCAAAAATTGGGGTTACATTTCCCTTTTTCCAGTCATTGGAAACTTCACCTTAGCAACCTTGTCTACCAGCTCCCTCATCTGCCAGCTCCCTCATCAGGTCCCATGTACCTGCACACATTCAGGTTCTTTAGATGGTCTTGAACCTGATCCTGTCCTCAGTGGGCTTAGGGTCTTCATTCTCCCAGTCCTTGCAATTGCCTTTCTCATCTTGGGTGGTGTGGCTGGAGCACTTGCCAGTGAGGACTAGGCATAGAAGTTGTTGAGAACCTCAGTCTTCTCTTTGTCTGGAGTAGCCAGATCATCAAATGATGATCAACATTTTTTAAAGATTTTTCACTTACTGCTTTCAATTGTGTATGTATCATTCTATTTTATTCTATTCTATATTATTCTGTTCTACACGCACACACACACACACACACACTTATTGATATATTCTCGACTTGTAATTTACAATTTGATCATTGTATACTATTCTCATTATTATTACTATTCTTATACAGAAGTTTCTCTTAATAAGAATATTGCAGCATCTTTTTTTCCTTTAACTGTTTTATATGACAGTTGGCCTTTTGTTTCAGGAATTCATGCGCATGATTGGCAATGATAAACAAGGGCAAATGATTGTATTTCATTTGATAGAGCTTTTGAAGAATAATGGACGACTGCCGAGACCAGATGGATGTCCTGATGAGGTGAAGTATAGTGTTAATATGTTACTATAGTCTGAAAGTGCTCAGTTGGAGTGAGTGCCCAATAAATGCAAAACTTGTATTTTATTCTGCTTGTACTGCTAAAGTATTTACTCAAGCAGAATGGCTGTGCTGTTGTTTCATCCATTGCATGATGAGTATAATCGTATTTTCTGATTCTTTAGCTTGCACTCCCTCAGAAGCCTAGAATGTAGTCTTGCTAAATACATGCAGTGGGACTATTATGGCTGATTAATGTCCTTGGGCACTGAGGCTTCTATTTAAAAAAAGATAAATTTATTAAGGCAACAAGATTAGTATATATAACTTGTTCCATGTAAGTCCCGTATGGAATTCTCATTGAAAGCTGTGAACTGTAGATTCTTTTTAAGTCTGTAAGATTTAGCTGAAGTATCTTAATAACTACCTAAGCTTTTCCACATTTAGTTAAAAAATTTAATAAGCTCCTTATCTTGATTATTTCCTTTATCTTGCTCTTCCCTCCTCAAGCATAGGAATACCCATGTTTATCATGTATATTATTCAATGTCAAGTATTTTCAGCTAAGAGCTGCCTGCAGGCTGTAGACCCAGTTATATACATGAATTAGATTTTGTGTGTTCAAGATCTTCAGACTGATATTTGTGTTCTTTGTAGATATTGAAGTCTATGTGTATGTGTAAAGCTGTCCTCCAGACACACAAATTAATTCAGTGTTCATTTGGTTTTGCGAATACTGCAGATAGTTTTAAAAATACTTTCATACTACTTCTGTGTCTTGTAGTTCTCTATTCTTCAGTTTATGGTGCACAAAGTCAGCTTCAGTTAAACTGGTAGGTCTGTGTAGGTGAATCATTAGTGGAAAAAAAAGGAAGTAAAATAGGTATGATTTTTAACATGTGTAACTTCTTGCTCAGATTGATTGCTGCATCAATTTAAAATCAAGCGCTTGGCAATAAATCATGAAATAATGCATTCAAAATTGGCAACAGGTCTAATAGAGTGGTCTAACAGAGAAGAGAAAGGATGGTGCAACTTGGGCAGGGAAGCCACAAGGGAAGAAGTCTATATAAAGAATGAGAAGTGACCTTTCTTGCATTTTAACTACAGCAATTCAATTGCAAAAGTTTGACTTTTTGTAGATAACCCAAATGTCATATGTATAAGATAATAATAATCTGTTTTACTGAAACTGTATCCAAACTAACACAAAGGTTTCAGTGTCTGACATTTCTTCAGGTATCAAAGGAAGGTGAAAATGTCTCTCTGTCAGAAACTGTGCTCTTCCCATTTTGATACTGAAAGGCCAGTCATCACAGATAATAAATCTTCCAGATATCAGTAGCTTGCAGCAGCTTATCTTGTAGCTGACAAGCTGCTTGAGACTTGGCTCTAAAGCAGCTTGGTTAATGCAGGTGTTTCAGATTAGCTGAAAAATAAGTAACAGTTTCTACTTTTTTTCCTGGTGGCTGTAAAGATTGTTCTTAAACAATGTGTGAAAAATTGCTGAAAGTACAAGAAATCAGTAATAATGATCTGGATTGAATTAATGAGAAGAGAACAGGTGAAGAGCTTGACCAGTTGTATGAAACCAGGTATCAGGTACATGTTTGGGCAAAGAGAAAACTTTGCCAAATAACTACTGTAGTGGAAATATCTTCCAAAAATCACATATGAAGGATAATTAAGAATTTAATACATAAATGTGGAGAAGTGTATGTTAACTTTGCAAGGGAAGCTTAATTTAGAATTACTGCCTTTGTAAATCTGATTGCTGGTCAGGCTTGTATTTGTCATGTTAAACACTCTAAAGCTTTTTAAAACTAAGAGCAAGCAAGAAGATAAAAACATAGCAAAATAACATAAGCCTTGTAAAAGTTTCAAAAACTAGCTAAATGAATTTCCATACTAACTTTAAAAAAATAATCTTTTATAAAAGGGCTTTTGCAGACCCACGTATTTTCATTTCTGGCTGTCACTGGCATCAAGCGGATAAACTGATTGGTATAGCAAGAGATTAGGCACACTTTTAGCAAGAATTTAGGCACACTCTTTTGCAGCTGTTGCTTGGAAGCATGAAGTTAAGGTGGATATTCTTTGGACCATTTCATAGTAAATATTAGCTATGTGTAGTATGTGTTTGCCTATTACCAATTTTCTTTGTTTCTTTTCCAGATTTATACTATCATGAAAGAATGCTGGAACAATAATGTTGCCCAGCGCCCCACCTTTAGGGATCTTGCTCAGCGAGTGGATCATATAAGGGAAAACATGGGTGGATGAGACAACTGCCCCTCCTTCAGAGGATGTGTTGGAATGCAGAACAAAATGTACTTGGTCTGCTGTGTATAGTTGACATATGTGCGTATTTTATCCTTGCTGGAAGTAAAATCTGTGTGGCAAATACCCTATCTCAATCTGCATACTGAGAAATCCTGCTGGGTTTTTTTATCAGGATATACTTCTTACTATGAAAACATGCTGAAATTCTCAATAGAAAGAGAAATTATTTTTCTAAATAACATAATATGTGGTCATTTAAAAACACCATTATTTGCCTTAATTGGCAATGCAAAAAAGAGGTGACTTAAAATATGGTCAGATTAAGAGGTGAAAAGACAGTGTTTTTCCTTGTTGAAATGGAGATGCACAGAAAAGACTTCTAGAAATCCTTTCACATTGAGTATATAGTAACTTGGCACCCTGTTTTGTGTGTTGCACAAGGACTTCTCTTTGTTAATACAGTTTTATGATATTTTCATTGATGAAATGCAGAAATGGCTTCTCTGTATAACAAAATAGAAGTGGGTTATATAACCCAGGAACTTCTAATATGCCTGTCTTAATCAGTTATCAGCCAGCAGTATATCCAAAGAGATATGAGGCTGTGTGATGTACTCTTAAGTATTTTGAGGGAAAGGGAGCAAATTGTTCTTAATTGGGAGAGCCAAAGGATATATTTATCCATGTGAACATTTTAATTTAAAAATGAAAAAGCAAACGTTACCCATTTTTTCTTACTCAACTTTTCCTTTGTTGAGTATCAGATTCTCCTTATAGAATTGAAAATACAGTGACAACATGTAGAAGTGAAGCCATTTTATACAAGGCAGTGTCTTCAGTTTGAATAAGAAAAAGCTAAACATACTGCTTTTATATGCTGCTCTTTTATTCTTTCCACCTTTGTAATTTTCATGCAGTCGTAAGTGTTTCTGTAAATTGGGAACTTTTAAAGCAGGATTAGAAATCTAGAAAATGCCCTCTATTTCACAATTCCTCTTTGCTGTTAATATGATCACCTTATACCTTCCTTCCAGTACAGAAAAAGAGTACTTATGGCCCAGTATCTGATACGGCCAGTCACAACCAGCTCAAGCCGCTTTTGTAACGAAGTGGCCCAAGTTACCTCTTATTTCTTTCTGTGGTAATACCCATCACGAGACTATTGGGAAGGAGGAACTACAAGTGCAATTGCTCCGCACTCAGCGGAGGGCAAGGACATGATTCCAGTTACTGAGAACTGGAAGGAGATCAGAGCTGCCTGAATGCTGTATAATTCAGCTTTTGAAATAAGTCAAACAAAAATGTATGGACAAGACAATGCTTCGGTTTTGCCTTCAGGCATAAAACTTGGGGATAATTTCATATCTCAAAGCAGTAAAATTGCAGGGTTTGTGTATTTTTAGTTCAGATAATCTTGTTTGTTTGTTTGTTTTTACTTAAGCATTATTGTTTGCAAAGTATGAACCTTGTTCTTCTTGGACTTCTACTGAAGAGAAGTTCAGTTAAGGGGATATGCAACTTGGCAAACTGACCTGACATCCAGATTTGTATTTAAAGTGAAGTGTTCATTTTTTAAATTTGTGGCAGTGAGTCAGTGAAACAGGGGAGTTACTTTCACTGTGGGGCCTCCTTAAGATTTGTGGTTAACTACATCCATCTTATCAGAAGTTTAAGAACCTTGATTTTTTAAAAAAAGTTAAAAAATAAGCCTTACTTAGTGTAACATAGTGCCAGTATAGCAGTGTTTTGTACCACTGTGATGTTTCTCTCCCACAATCACTCCTACAAAATCACAATTTTATAGTACGAGAGAGTGCTAAATAGGGAGAGCAGCAGCAGCCCTCTTTCTGCTCATTGCATTTAATAGTATTTCTGTTGGTTTTCTTACCACCAAGCACTTGCATAGGTGATTTTTCAGACTAATTTCACAGTCAGTTTTTAAGCTGCAAAGAACTTTGAAGTGCTTTATTCAGCTTAACATGTTTTCTCCATTTCTATACATTGCTTTGAAAATCTGAAATTTTGTGCAAAAAATGTCTTTGCATTTATAGTCTCAGTTGTGTGTTCCTGTTTTTTGTAACAAAAGGAGATAAAGCTTTAAAGCATTGAAACAGCATTTTTAGCTGGATAACATAAGCAGGAAATATTTAAAATTTGCAGTGTATGACACTCAGTAGTTAACTGGTTTCCAATATGTAGTAGACTAAGCATAATTTATGTAAA
>VWZF01000453.1:779-22034 GCA_013396755.1 Sclerurus mexicanus | reverse complement strand
AAAAATCTCAGGGAAGTTTGTGTAATACAATGAAGAAATCTTCCAGTCTGCTGTTTTTTTCCAGTGAATAAAAGGTCTTTTTCTTGTTCTACTACAGTATGACTGATTACAATGTCTGTTTCATTGCATAAATGTAGTGTTGAACACCAGGATAATTTTTAAGTGTCTTGTGGAATTTTATTTTTTTTTACTTTAATACTATATCATTTTTAGAGAAAGCCGTATCTTTACACTGCAGTATAATTTTGTGCTGTTGGCCAGGAACATAATAGTCTTTTCTAAAAACCAGAGGCCTGTGCAGAGGGCTTGATCATTTGGGATGAGTGTTTGTAGCTGGGTGAATAGGACCAAGTAGTGCTTAGGACTCTTGGGGGATGTATGGTCACCTGCAGTGTTAGTATTTAGGTACCAGAGCAAACCCAGTAGTTTTCTCAAAAAGCTGTTGAGGATGTAAATGCAGTGATTTTGCTGAATTTGCTATTGCCAATTGTGGATTTTTTAAAAAAAACCCAAAACCCAAGCAAACAAAAAAAGCCAAACAAAAAACACTGGATTTTGAAAACTCTCAGATCTACAGTAGCATTGAAAATAACATATTTTTATATAGCCTTTGTATTAACAGCCTAAGTTCTTATTTTTAGAAACTTTCTTCAGTTGGCAATGCATTTGTCACACTTTAGTGTAATCATTATACTATCCAAAATGCAAATGGGTGGAGGGATTTCTGTTGTGGTGGTTTTTTGTTTGTTTGTTTGTTTTTGTTTTTGTATTAAAAGTGCTGGTTTATGTATACATGACTGCTACTACAATGTAGAATTAAAATATTAACTACTGCTTTGCACTTACATTTGAAGTGAAAGAGTTTTTTTATAAGTAAGTACACAATATATCTTACAGAATCTCTGCAATCAAGTATTGTGTAGTATAGTATTGGTTTGTCTATCAGTATAAATATGTTAAGTTTCAAAACTAGCTTTTAAATATATTCCACACACTATGCCACAAACTTGCAACAATCATGTAGTAAGCCAGAGAAGGAATGAATTTTCCGAAAACTCACATTCTTGTCAAGTCCTAGTATTGGTTAAAAGTTTCCATAGTTGAGATAATTGTCACTAAATGTGCAGATGAATTTAACTGTAAAAATATATGTGAAAACTATGTTTTTTCCCAAAAATTAAGTTTTTAATTGTTGCATTTAGTTGAGATGTTGCCTTGAAATGTGTGGGGAAAGTGTTACTGTATGAAGTATGAAGAAATGTAACTCTTGTGTAAAGAAAGCAAACTTTTCAGGAATGTAGGATCACAAAAACTCAGTGGATAGAGTTCTGAGAGCAAAAGTAGAGGTGTAGAAGAACAAGAAAACTAAAGGAAAAAGGCTGAAGTTCAGCACTGACGAAGCGTTCTGAACTGTGAAATGCACAATGAATTATGAAAAACTGATGTATACTGAAAATGCCATACCATGACAAATACGTGCTAATATATTTCTAAACTGCATATGGTCTGCCTTAAGTCTAAAATACAGAGACCTAACCTGATTGAAAAATTACAAGAATTACTATACCAAAAGAAATTACCATGCCAGACAACAATTTTGAAAAAGTGTTTGGTTAAGAAGTTTTCTTCTGAATTTTTCTTTTTGAATAAGAGGTTTACAGTACTTTATATTAAAGTTAAAAAAGTCCCTTGGCAGTGGGGCGGTGGGGAGGTAGGGTGGGGAGAAGAAATCTGCTACTTATGGTCGAACTGAACACATGGTTTACTGAAGAGAACATGAAAGGGATATTTTTTAGAAAACTGTGTATCAATACCTGAAACTTAACTGTGTGTTTCTTTTGAGTTTGGATAGTGAAAATAAAAGTAAATACTATGAATGGCACAGGCCTGCCAGCATTTTCTTTTATACACTACCTAAAATTTGTTACTCATGTTTAAATCCCTGCTGAAGACAACCTGTCTGTTTAAAGAGGTAGAACACAGCATATGCAACTTTGCTACCTTTCTAGACTAGCCATATGAAATGTTAATCTTTTGGAAGAAACTTAGATGTACCAAAGTAAAGGTGGTATGTTGGGTGTTCCCTAAATAAGATGACTGGGGGAGGAGGTACTTTTTTTTTTTTTTAGTTTTCATTAAGCTAATTATTTTTGGATGATGAAGCACTTCCTTTTGTTCTCAGTATTTAGAGAGATGTCTGTAAGGTGAAGGTGGCTAAGGCTATTATGAGGCTACAGTTCTCAAGTTGGTTAGAAATTCTGGTGTCTTGATTTGCATTAGTCATTTTCATATGATTTTCCTGTAACTTTACAGGAAAATTACCACCACTTTCCTTGAACAGAGTTGAATGCCATGTGAAATTTTGAGAACTACAATGGCAAAATGGAAAATACATGAATAAAAGCATGCAAACATATACTTAAGCTACTCTACTGTGGCAGAAGTAACAATTAAGCTGTGTTCCCCCTTATCACACATAAAAGGCATCTTATTCTCAGAGCAAATTACATGAAGATTTTATTTTTATGGTCCAAGGGGAGTTTTGGAGAGAGTTTGCATGCCTAGTTGGGTTTGCATGCTGTTGGGTTGATGCATACACAGATCCCAAGGCACATGCAGTCTGGAGGCCTGGGAAGCAAGGCTTACTTGCTCTGTCAGACACAACTGGAGTGTGAGAGCTGGGGGCATGGGTGGGGGGTGAGGAATCCCTGAGTCTCTAAGCAGCTGTGTGACAACGAAGCATTTGCAAAGGCATTGAGTAGGGGACCTTTCCATGAGGCCTTTACAACCCCTGGGCTCACCTTTTTGGCACACATCCTTTTGCACCATGGCTGTGGTAAAGATTTTTTTAGTAGGTGGCATACATAATTAATTTTTTGTGATGCTATCATTAAAAAATTATTAAGTGAGCTAAATTTTAATTGCCAGGGAACATCAGCAAAATCTATATTGAATGTATCTGAGCTTCTAACCCAGAACTGCAGAATCAAAGTTGTATTTAGAGTATGAACACAGAGTTTGATGACTGGATAGGTGGAATCAAGCTTTCCTACTTTTTGCATCCATACTTTTGACTAGTATTCTTTTCTTTGCAGAATTGAATAATAAATGGAAAGCATAATGGTACCCAATACTAAAAGATCTTTATGAGATGCAACTTAGATTTCAAATCTGTGGAGAATATCTCAATAAAGAATACTTGTACATCAACAAGGCATTGTATATGGGCTTCATTTCTCAGGACTCAGCAGAGTTTTATTACTTTGCTGTAAGGTGTATAACTCAAAGGTACAAGGAAGTTGATATAGGGATATCGTGTTCCCTTTACAAAGGCTTTTGAGACATCCCACGTTGCAAAGGTCTGGGCAACCATGCTGTTACAGGAATGATATCATATGTATGAAGAGTCCTGCCCTAGAGGAGCTTTAGCCTCCTGTGTTGGGACTACTGGGCCTCTGGGGCCCTGTGGCTCTGGAGCTGGTCATTCAGCATCTCCCACCTGTATGCTCCGTTGGTAAGTGTACAAAGATTTGGAGCAGCTCAAACAGGACTGTGACTTGTGCTGGCCAAGGTGAAGCCTTGCTTTGAGACAGGAGGGGAACAGAGCACACTGTGCTGTGATCCATCAGAAAGGTATATAGAAGGGAATGTGAAAGTGCAGTAGCACATGGAGGCAGGATGTGCTGCAGTACATGTGGTTGAGGTGGAGCTGCTGCACACTGGAACTGAGCTGCCACCTAAAAGCCCTTCAGTGAGGCATGCGGGAAGAAGTGAGGAGGTCCCCAGGACTGAATTCTGTTGGCACGGTCGGGTGGTGGCTGGGGCTGATCTGAGGCAGTTTTATATGGTGGTTGAAATTAAAAGAGTGAAAAGCCTGTTCCATGCTTGCTTTGGTTAATAAACATCAATGTCAAATGTTTGGATGCCCCATCTGAACAGCAGCACATTGTTATTTCAGTGCATGTTTTCCATTGCCAACCTGTTATAGTAACAAAATCTTTCATGGAATTCTTTTTCTCTCCCTTACCAACACAGAGGTTCGGGAGCTGGACCCCAGCCCCGAATAGCTCTGAGNCGTGAGGCATCACCTGCCCCTGTCTGGAAATAGCACCGCACCGAGGGGCTGAGGTGGGGCTTGAGCTCTTTGAAAGGCTTTGGTTACGGTGGTGCTGTTTGCTCTGTTGTGTTATAGATAAAAGAACTGTTATCTTTTCTGTACATTTTCTGATTAAAGTCTCTTAATTACAAAGGTTGTGGTGGTTTTTGGAAAGAGACCCCTTTCCTAGTCCAGACGGACATCTTAGTTTTCTTTTAAACTGGGACACAACCTCACCCACCAGGCTAAGGGCTGCCAAGGCAGAGCCACTGAGTGACAAGTAGGTAAACAAACACTTCCCTGACATCAAATTAGGCTTTGCCATCTGGAACAGCCATAAAACCACTCACTAGTAAAGTCATAGAATCATCGAGGTTGGAGGAGACACTTAAGATCATTAAGTCCAACTAATGCTTTTGGGCTTCATCAAAAGCCACGGAAGTGCATAGGCACTGAAGAAATAGGAATTTCTATGAAACCAAGATGTCTTTAAAATAAAAATTCAACTAAGAACCAGTTTTTAGGATTTTAAATTTAGAATGAAAACTCTAATCATCTTTTCTAAGTGCCTCTCCTTTAGGCACCTAGGTCTCAGATCTCTCCAAAACACCTTTTTTAATCCAAATTTGCCTTCTATTGCCTCTATTTTCAGATCTTTGAATTGCATGATTGAATGAATAGGAAAACGTCAAACATACTCTGCTTGCATAAAAAATGACAGAATGGAATATTCAAAATTTTCAGTCAATCTTGGGTCTTGAACTAGTGCACCTGTGGAGCTAAATCTGAGTATACAGACAAGAGATCTCAAATAATTTATTTCTTTGTAATAATGGACAATAATAAGAATGTAATTATGTCAGATGACTTTAATAAATATACCTGCCACCTCTAAAAGACTCTCAGAAGAACTGGAAATGCAGGGAGAACCAAAAACTGTACTAAGTATGTCAGGAGAAAAAAGGATACTATGGCAGAGTTGTATCAGAACTCTGATAAATCAGACTACCTAAACAGAAATAGCAAAAAAAATTTGTTTAAGGTCAAGGTATATAATCAATAGAAATATTTTAGGTATGTACAATCAATTTTAGCTAGGTGTTGTATGATTGAATGGTGCATGGAGAAAGAAAATTAATGTTTTATTTCATTCCCTCTGTAATACAGCTGCAATCATATTACTGATTTCTTAGAAAGAAAAAAAATCCTACAAATGTAGTACCAATGAATGATTTTGCTCTGCCACTATAATCTTGTCTACTGTTTGACTGAATCTAGACAACTCATTTTAACTGTAGTCAATATATATGTAACAATTTTCACATAACTTTTATAAAATTCCATTACAAAATTTAATAATAACCAATCAAATATTTAAATGAGTTAAATTTATCTGACTACCTAGCTCAAGGATATTGCAATTCATTTAAAATTGCAGTAAGTTCCCCCAACAAGAAATCCAGTTAGTGTATTATCACGAGTGCATTATTGAGTTCAACTAACATGAACAATGAAACAGCAAAAGCTAAACAATGACATCAAGAGCAGTTGAAAAAGGCAGCCATTAAATGTCAATGCTGATGTGTTGCCTGAGCTGCAGCTGGTTGAGCTCTAATCAGATCAATGGACTTTTCTAAGTATGTTATCAAAACTCTCAGTCAAGTCACTATTAGATCTGGCTTCTCAAAATACTGATCTATCAATTATAAAGGTAAATCAAACTTAATACGTAGTCTCCATACAGCAGCTTCTGCATAGGAAGTGTGGCACTTACAAATAAACATATGAAGGTTTTACCTCTGAATGGACCTTTGAAAAGACTCTGAGTAAAATTTAAGGTGGAACATAAGCTTGACTTCAGACTTGAGCTGAAGAGCACTTGACAAAAGGACATCCATCCCTTTATTCACTTAGCCAAAGATATTGCTGTTGAAAAGAATGTTTTGATAGCAAATGATTTTGACCATTCCTAAACTTAGGAAATAATTTCCCTATGTTTCAAGACCAGTTTGAACTCTTCCAACTTAATTCCAGTCCCTTCCTTCTCAATACCATCTGCAAATTCCTCTGCATCTGTTCTCCAGTTCTTTCTGCATCTTCGTTGTCTCTCTTCCTTCACACAAGCAATTAATGAAAATATTAAATAGCACTATACCAAAGGGAGAATGCTCTGAATTCAGTTTGGCCTGTCTCTCCTCTTTGGAAGAACAGCCTTGTTAAATGGCAGAAACACCATACTAAGAGAGTCTGACAAAACTGCTCCCATGGTTGAATTGTGAGGATTGCCAGTTTTGATGCCAAGATATATAACATCTTACCCAACCACAAGATTTACTTTTTTTAATCTTTGGTGGTGGTTCTTCATCATCTTCTAAGCACCCATATTGTTCACTTGACTGTTCACTGTATTTCCTCTTGCCCCTTGAATTTCGGTCAGACTGAATTACTGACCTGTAGTTCTCTGTCCACTCTTAGTTTATATATTTTTTCCCACCTCTGGAAATTTTTCTTGTTTTCTTTGAATTCCCACAGGTAACTATTGACAATTCTGCCATCTCAGCCTGGGTGATGCAGACACCTAGCTTAACAAAACTTGGCTCTCGTAAAAGGCAATAAAGATGGCTCCAAAAACTATTTCAAGTGGTGATTTCAAAATCAAAAAATGGAAAAAATCAACACAGGAAACAGGATACCATAGGCTAAAATGAAGACTTGTATCTTGTCTGTACTGTTGACTAGCAGCCACCTACTTCGCTCTGTAGATATCACCATCAGGATGGACCCAGTTGGAGCTCTGCCTGAACTGCAGCTGGACTGTGCAACAGGTGACTCTCCCCTTGTGCAGGGACAACTTTTGGGATTTCAGATTCCTTACCTGGGACTGACAGATCCTCTCATGGCCAAGGCAGATCATTAATTAGCAACAAATTCTCAGTAAGTGACTGATAATGTGCTGAATTAAAATAAATGAAACATTACTAATTCTTGTAGCTACTCAATGTTATTATAAACATAATAATAATTCCTTAATTCCATAAACCATTGTCCAAATCTGAGACTAAGACTGGATGTAGCTGCACCCAGGCTCCACAAGGATTCTAGAAAGTAAGGGGGTCCTCTCTGAACTTTGTGACTCAATGACAGTGTCTTCCCTCCTATTCGCTTTTCCTGTCTCTATGTGAATAATTCTAAATTCTAACAATTTTCCTTTGTTTCCTCCATGCAGTAATTAATAAGGGCAACCTTGCCATCCAGCTTATTGAATCTTGTCAAAACTGCTGTTAAAGTCTTAAATTTCATCAATTTTATTGAACTCTCTCCATTATTTTAGCTCAATAAAACATATTCCTGCTTCTCTTTTTTGAGAAAGATGAGTGTTCCACTCATCCACAACATTAGCCTACTCTCCGTTCACAACCCTGGATCACTGGTGCAGTTGTGCTAGTTGATTGTACTTGGTAATTCAGTAAACACTGGAGCATTAGGGGAGATATTAGTTACTTTTAAAAATTCCATATGTCATTATTTTTTTTTAGTGCTACTCTATTTTCTAAAACTTATGACTGTATGTTGGTAATTTTTTGCTTATGATGTCCACCATGTACACATGCTCAGCCATATATTTTGTAGTGGTTGTAATTAAGTACTACATTCCCCTCCAGGTGTTTTGTCCATCTTCTGAAGAGTGCTTCAACACCTTTCCAGAATTTTCTGGGTAGTCTCTGTCCTTCTGTATTGCTTTCTCATCAAAATGAGAATTTCCCATTACTATGAAGTTTTATGATTTTGATAAGTCCTTTGATCACCCAGAGAAAGAGTCATCTCCATTAACAACTTTATTTACAGTCTACTGTAGTCCCCTGCATGACAGCAATATTGCTTTTATTGAGAAATATTTAGTCACTCTAGCTTCCAAAAGCCCTTCTGGACTAAAGAATAAGAATAAACATCTTTGAAATAGCCTTTTAGTCCTGGCTGTCTTTCCTGAACAGACTGTACTTGCTGTATAAACTATCCTACCAAATCTCTATCGTGCAAATTAGGATATGACTTTAAATATGATTTAAGACATTGAGCCATTCCTGTTTCCTGTCCTCTTGCATTATCATGTAATAAACTAATTATAGTGTGTGTATATATATGTGTATATATGTGTGTATATATATATATATATATATATATATATATGTGCTGGTTATCTGCTAGTATATAACAACAGCATATAATGAATAAATATTTATATGTAATTAACTGTGTCAGCTTACCTCTGTCAATACTACAGGAGGAAAATACTTCATTCCACATCTAAATCTTTATAGCAATTGCTGTTTTGTATGTGGTTTTGTATTGCTTGTTTTTTATCCCGGTCTGTACTCCTGCAGGGAGTCTCGGGGGAATACAGGTTGCAGGACCTTGGTCAGGCTCCTGTCCCACACCTTGCCCACAGCAGGCTCAGCTGCATGGTCAGACTGGGCTCCTTAAGGCATTACCCTGACAGGGCCTGAAAATTCCTCAAGGCTGTAGGCAGCACAGATTCCCTGGATCTGGGTCCTGCTGCCAGGCTGTCCTCCTGGGCTAAAGGCTTCTTTTTTATCTCCCACCTGAGCCCCTGGTGTTTCACTTTATCACCATTGTCTCTCAGCTTTTCCCCATATACAGCAGTATATATATACAGCCTTGCCCCTTGATCAGCTCTTCACTGATAGCAAAAGACTGTGTCATGGGGATTTTTTTTTTTTTTTTTATCATCCAATTACCTGTTCAGGTCAGCTAATTTAGTTTAGCCACAATCTAAGCTTATGGTTAGATTTAGACTCAAAGGTCAAATTTAAGAGATTATTCTGTCTGACCATTCATAAGCCACTCTGGCAGTCCAGTCACACTCCCACCAGCCAAGACTTTACCTGCTGGGATTGAAGCTCCAGTGAGCCAAGGGGGTGCCCCGCTTCACTCCCTACACACCTCACTCTCACCCAGTCAGACCAGGTTTCCTACCAGTAACACAGCAAAAGCCTGAGCTGGTGCCTCTGAGGAGGCACTCTGAACAAAAGAATCCCTGCACTTTTCTGCCCTCATAGTCTGTGCATGTGAACATCTCACTCCTTCTCCCAAGTCCTTGGCTCCTGCTGTCTCTAAGTGTCTGGTCACCTGGCTGGTGCCACAAGTCCCAGTGACCTATGTTAGGCAAAAGATCAGTACCAGTTTATGACCTCTTGTCTTGGGGTGCCACACAGAGCTCAATCTGTAACTCGCTCTGCAGCTACACTCCAATCTACCTGGACTGAATGTATTCCTCAACACCTAGGTGCTGCAAGGCTCAAAGAGGAAATAGTTAAGCCAAGTTAGGAATGCACACCAGTGACAGTTCCCTTATACACGCTGCCATGGAAAAGGATAATACCATGAGCAGGACCAGTGCTTTTTTTTTTTAAGTCCAAGTCACTGTGATTTAACAAGGCTTGAGTTTAGAATAGGTGCACAGCTCCGATCAGCATTAGAATCTGTTTTTTAACAGGCTGTCTCATGATCAATAATGATTTTTAGCTTCCAATATGGCCTTTCTGTGTGGTCTGGAACTCTGCAAACTCAAACCTAGCCCACTGACAAATTTTGAGATGGATCCTGTTGCCTGAGTAAAGTTTTGGACAAGCTTGGAGCCACAATAAGAGAAAAAGCTTGTGTATACTTGAAGGTGGATTGACAAAGCTCTAATTAACTAAGGGTCTGCCAAAAGAAGTCTGAAGGGGACAGCAGGAACTTGGAAGTGTGCTTCCTCATATACATTTTTGAAAGACTGCCAGGAATTGCAATGCAGTCTAAAATTCTTTGAAAAGAGGACATGTAGACATTAAAGGTTCCAATGAAAAAAAAAAGTGCTGTCTTTGAAGATACCTGCACTCTACAGCTCTAAGAGTTAATGCAGACAAGCAGCTGAGGAGACAGGCAGGACAGTGTCCCTACAAACTTCAGTGCTGGGCTGAATTTCCAAAAGCAAAGCTGAGAATGCTTCTCTTCCATTAGGCGGATAAGCCTGCAAAAACTAAACTAACGTTCAAAGTTAAACTAAATTAGATGCATATCTACAAAGCAAGGTCTAACTCTTTGCTGGACAACTGGACCAATACAGAATACTATACCTTCTTCCATAGCCTATTCAGTTTCTGAGCCTTCTAATTTACACACACACACACTCTCATGCAGCACACAATGAGAGTGGAAGAGATCCAAAAGAACTAGTGCTGAGAGACTTAAGATGAATGCTGGGAATGTAGGAGATCTGACAAGGTGTGAAAAGAACCAGACTTCGCTCTGCAATGGAAGTGCAGCAACACTGCCACAAACCTTAAGAGGTTCTGAAAAGTTCCCTTGCTGTTCAAGTAACACGGCCAACATTGTTCAGGGCTAGAACGATCTGTGGGATGAATCTTAACAACCTTCAAAGTAGGAAGGTGTCCTAGGTGTCATCAGTCCATTGTAGAACACACCAGCCACTTACAAATGTTACTGAAAGGCTCCAAGGCCAACAGCTACCCCATGTCAGCAGAATAGGAATTTTGACCTGTTTACTGAAGTCTCTGCCTCTCAGAAGGTCTGCACAGAGTGCATTAGACTGCTGGTGTCAGCATGGCACTGCACAGGAGCCCTCAACTCAGTGCTATGATCTCAAATGAAAAAAGGGCAGGAGGAAAAAGTGTATTGTCACACTGTGTTGCTGCATGGAAAACACTTCAGATTTCATCTCTTGACACAGGGATGAAAAGATGCAAAGCTACAGAGATGAAAAGATGCAAAGCTACAGAGACACAGAAGAACTTCAACAGTGGGCTTTGGTGGCATGACTAGTTGCTGCTGAGCTCAATGCCTTCTGCAGTGCCAGAAGCACATGGTCAGAGGCAAACTACACCAGGTTGCAGACACAGGGAACAACTTCACTAAATGAGCCACTAAGGAATGATACTGAGAGAGCTGAAACCATGGGGATCCCATTCTGGTTCAGAGGCAGAAAGCATGATCTTGCTGCACTTTGTTTTCAGCTTGTTGGACAAAACACCTCTCGATGAGGCAGTCCTCAGTGCCAGAAGGGATGCATCACTTGCTGTCTGAGATCTCACAGAAATTGGATGGAACTGGAGTCTCAGGTCAACCCAACAACCCACAGAAGGCAACCCAGACCAGACAAAGCAGCATACCTGGCTGGTGGCTGTTTGGCTGGCCTACTTTGAAGGGCAGTACCCAGAATTTTTCAAAGCACAAAGGTTGGCAGCCAGGTTTTGGTTCTCATTTGAGTTTCTGTACTTGAGAGATACACTACATCACTTAGCTGTGTTAACAAGGATGTGCTCTTGAAAAATCATGGAGATACATCTGGCTTTACACAGTCTAATGTCAAAATATGAAAGTAGGTTACAATTGAGGACCAGTTAGCAATGCAAATCAAGTGTAGGAAACTTCCAGGATAAATGTAGTTAGCAGTGAGCTGAGGTGAGGAAAAAGAGGCTGGTGCACAGAATAAAGAATTTACTTTCCTTTCCATTAGTGCTGATTCTCTAGTTTGCAGGTCAGAAAACAGTGCTGGACAAGTGCACTGTTACAACACAGTATCAAGACCTGACCACAAAGCAGATGGCACAAAGCAATCTGCCAGTCAAATAAGTCTGTTGGAATGAAAATCCAGGGAAAGGAGCCAACAGCTCCAGTGTTTGTTCCCAAGATACATAAAAGCTGTGCAATGACAGAATTCACTAAACATATGGAGGCAGTGTGGCACAAATAAGGAAAGGACCCTGTTTCAGCTACTTGCTGATATGGGTGAGTGACTGCAGAGCAGCACAGGGGATACCAGTCTACACAGATTCTGTTCTGCTGAGTAGGAAAGGAATTGGCATTTTCTATTGAGACTCTGCTGCCTGTTGAAACAGAAGGACAGTAGTCTCAAAAAGTCTTCCTAAAACTCAGAGTGCTAATGCTAGGTCTGTCTCCAGCTTTGCCATAAGGTAGAAATAAAAGTTAATGTTTTTCCTGCCTGTCAGTGGAGGTTAAAAAAAAAAAAAAAAAAGAGAAAATCTCAATAACTCAGGAATTTAGATATTTTCCTCTCTGATTTCAACAACTGGCAGAATAAAGAACTGACCAAATAGGGCTAGAGTTAAAATGGAGATGCATCTTCCAGGTTTCTGGGATTTGCCAGACAGTTCTCTGTAGCACATTTACTGTTCTATCTATGGTCAGACTTACACATCATTGCTATTTGAAATCCTTGGCTCTAGTTACACCACAATCAACACATTACATAATGCTTGACATGAAGAGTTCCATCAGGTTTAAAAGAAGGCGATAGCAGGGAACAGAGCTGGAAAACCTGTTGTTATGTACTGCTGTGAATGATTCCCACGTGGGCATTGTTCAAGGAGCTCACAGTCAGGCAGGAATCACACTACATATACACCCATGAATATACAAAACAAATACCACCAGAGTGAAAAAAATTCCCCAAACCAGCCAGAATACACTCATGAACACACAAATTGGCACTGCTAATATGGATATATGCTGGCATACCATATTTACGCCTGAACTCAAAATAGCTGTTCAGAAGACAGCCACACATCTTAATAGATTACCCAAAAATTGGGCACTTCCTGTGCATTAAGACTACAACAGGACTGCAAGCCATTTCTATAAGCAGCAAGTTACTAAAACAACACTTTTCTCAATACCTAATTTCTCTGTGAAAGAGACGGGGGAAAAAACTCAACTTTTGCCTTGTAAAAAAGTATGTTGCTGAACAGTTGTGATGGTAAGCACAGTGTGTTGCCTAGAACTGCTGCACTCACATTTATGCTGCTGGATACACTTGGCAGCACTGCCCAAGGTGCTTTCAGCCAAGACAGTGTGCTTTTGGTCTGCTACATGGATCAATACCCAACTCAGTCATGATTTCATATTTTGAGCTGTCAGCTTTGGAGCACGTTTCCTTCCCCCACCTATTAGTCAGACACCTCATTTTACATAAAAGGCTTCCTTCTGGTCTTAAAAAAGTATCTTTGGACACTCAGTCACATGACCAGTAAGGAGATGGCACCCTCTGAACCTGTTGCAATCAAGTGACCCATAATTATCACCTTTGGCTACATTGCAAAGAAATCATTATAAAATACAGCCTAGCATCACAGAAAACCTTCAGCCTTTGAAAAGTTTACTTGCTTTAAAACAAAGAAGACCTTTGTAATATATACGCAAATACCTCCTTACTCTACAATACAGACTTAATTTCTGTCTGTGCCACCTGCCTGTGCCATGGCTGACCTGCTAAAGCTGTTACAGACTGTGATGATCTCTATTAAGAAACCAGATGAAAACACAAATGTCGCTATTTCTCTGGGTTGACTCAGACCTATGAAAGAAAGCCTGTTTATGTCAGAAAAACACGGATTTTTCTATTTATAAACCCATCTCTGCCTCAAACAGTTCCTCCCAAACACTGATTTCTACTTCAATTATTTAGTTTTACCAATCCGTTACATGTAACCCAGCAAGTTAAAACTTGAGATTGCTCCATTCAAGACTTAAACTGACAAATTTAAGGTTTTAACTAATCTTTGTTTCATTCAAGTCATATTCACCTTTCCCAATATTCCTTTTTAAAAGCTTGAGAGATAGTCTTCTAGCAAACAAACAACACACAGAGGCTAATTTCCAGTTTCATCAACCATGGCATTTTCACATCGTGCCTTTTCTCATATTTTCTATGTACCTCTTATTCTTCGTCTACTACTAAGAAATCTTACCTCCAAAAGCGTTTGATCCTGCTCAAAAAGAAGGAAAACTTCCCCTCAAGCTCTTCCTGTATTCTTCTTAGAAATCCTAATCTAAACTAGGAGTCTCCAAAATCAAAATTATCTGTGAGGTGAAGTTGGTGAAAGCCAACCTACTAGGAAGTTTAGCTAACCTGCTGCAAAAAAATCCCAAAACCATAGCAGAATGTCACACAGTTACCTTTTCCACAGTGGTAAAAAGCATCTTACAGTCAATACAACAATGGTGTATAAGAAGAAAACTAATTTCTTCATAAATATTGTTGTTACAATGACAGAGATGGTGATTTTCATCTGGAAGATAAAAACATTCATGGTGAATGCCTCATGTCCAATCTATAATGAATAAAAGTGTTGTCTTTAAAAAAAGTAAAAAGGATTGATAGATGCCTAATTGCTGCAATAACAATACTATCTTAGGAAAAGGAATAAAGAAGTGATGTGGTAATTGCAGGAAACAGTAGTCCAGGCAAGGAACAATTGTCAAAAGACAATTTGAAGAATGAAGCCAAAGGCAACAACAGCCCAGTCTAAGCCATGAAGTGTACTCTGAGTCAACTACTGCTACAAAGATAAGTTACCATAAGCATCATAGAGGTCAGGAAACCCAAAAACCTCAGGTCATGAACAATATAGCTAGAAATACTAGTTACAGCTGAGAAAAACAGACAGGAAGGCAAAAGGATTAGGAACCACAGAGATGAAGTTAGTTATTTATAAACACAGTAACAATTTGCAACTTAGAAATACATCTGAATTAGCATAGACCAGCATACTGTAAGAACACACTGAAAGATACCTGAATGTCTGTACAGTATGCTACTTGAAACACAATCAACACTCTCATTCAGCAGTAGTAGGGAAAAAATGGGGAAGTAAAGTAAACACGGAATAACTGAAGTGTTAATAGTCTAACTATTTAACTCTATCCACAAATATGAAGAAATATTCATACTCCAAGTGTTGTGTTGTGGTAACATTTCTAGAAAGACAATACTGCATAAAAACAATTCATCAATTAAAAGGAAATGGAAAAAGTAGGGTCAAAATAATTGGCAAGATGAGTCAGTGTCAAGTGGGGTTTCAGAAGCTTTGTACCATGAATCCCATTTCAAGGAGGTTATTGGATGTTACAACACAGTTGGAGAGGGACTTTTCAATAGAAACTTAGTGACAGGAGTAGGAATAATAAGTTCAAACTGAAAGAGGAGAAATTTAGGTTAGAAGTTCTTCCCTGTGGGGGTAGTGAGACACTGGAACAGATTGGAGAAGCTGTGGATGCCCCATGCCTGGCAGTGTTTAAGGCCAGGCTGGATGGGGCACTGAGCAACCTGATCTAGTGGAAGGTGTCCCTGCCCATGGCAGGGTGGTTGGAACTACATGATCTTTAAGGTCTCTTTCAACACAAGCCATTCTATGTTTATTCTGTTGACAAATGAAGAGCAATTCCATAACACTTACTATAATTACATTTTAATGAAATATTGAAGTTCTTCCTAAAGTGTTACAAAGATATAATACATTTGTAATATAAGGGTGAAGGCTCAACATCAAAATGAAAAGATTTATTAAAAAATATAGACTAAAAGTTACTGCAGCAAAACAAAGTCATTGCAATTACACTTTTTTGTGGTTTTTTTTGTTTGGTTGTTTTTTTCTTAAAGAAAACCAGCAATACTGACTGGCACATACAGACAAGATAAAATACAGTGAGAGTTTTCTTCCTCCATACAGTAATCAATCAAATAGCACTGCAACAAACACTGATTTCATGCATAACTGCAGAGAGGATTTTAAACTCTGCATATAGTACTGATTTCAGCTTTTGTACAGCCCCATTTGCAACACATTCCTGCTAAACCCAGAGACTCCCGTTTTCTTCTTGAATACCTGGCCCAAAGGTAACTGCTTGATTCCATGGGATTTGCACTTCCTGTTCCTCCCCTGTCCTTCTGAACAGCTTCCTCTACCTGGCGAACAAGTTCTTTGAAGTCATCTGCCACAGGTACATATTCATTATAGTAATTTAAACTATACAAGTCCTTAAATGTCTCCCATCCAAGAACTGGGCTGCTTCTCTGCAGCTGTTCCACTTCAGGATCCAAAACTGATTGCAGGTTGAAGTTTCCCAGTAGTTTGTTGCTTGCTGTTTGAGCAGAACCTATTTAAAGAGAAGACATTTTCAAGTTCAGACTGTAGGAGCATTAAAGGAGCATACAGTTGTAAGAAATAGCAATAAAACCCATTCAGTTAGTATCAAGTGAAGCATTATTATCTGGCAGAACTGTCAGTACTTCAGAGTCTCCACACCATGACTTACTTGTAGCTTACTTTTAATGGAATCTATGTTTTGAAGTCTATACTGCTGTTAGACACAGAGAGCATGCAGCTACAACTGAGACTGAATTAAAGGCATCTGATCACAACTGCAATGTTACTGGCAAAGAAATCTCAACTCTTCCACAGAAACAAAATTTTGTTGTAAAGACATCTATCCTGAAATACCACGGAGCTATGTCATGTGGCATGTGAATTATATTAGACCACTCCTCTCCTGTGCACAACCACACAAACTAGCATCATGAGAAGAACAAATGTAGGAAGGACTAAATAAGCAAAGATCATATGTAAACTGCTTCTTACAAATTACATTTTTATAGCTGTTTTTAGCTGATGATCTTCACCCATTTCTTTCAATTCTCAAGTCTAACCAGAGGTTTGCAGAATTTACTTATCACATGCTTCATCTTGCTGTGTTCTCAAAAATCCAGCTCTACTTCCTTTCACCTCATACTGTTTCTCTTCATTTTACTTCTGCAAGGGAAGTGGCATTGCTTACTTCAGCTAATGTGAAGAAAAGCAGTTTCTTCAATTTTTAATTTAAAAAGAATCAAAAATAAGTCTTTGTCTTGTGGTCTTAATACTGTTAATGTGAGGGGGTTTGTTTCAGAATGCTGAAAGAACACAAGAACATCCCGTGAATATTCTTTTAATATGGCTGATTAGTATATAGAAGCTAACTTACAGGTAGAACAGCTGCCTGATTATGTACAAAAATAAAAGTGGTTGTAGCTACTTTACTAATTAGACAGACTGCTATTTAATAGTCTTTTGGGGCAGGGAAGACTTCAGCTAGATGGTATGCAGCATAGTGGAGGCTCCATAGGGACTGCTGCTCTCAGAGGGTGCTGCTAATAAAAAGGAAAACAAAGTTTGCTGGGAAAGAACATAATCTCCACAGAAGCTGTACATTAGTAATTTGCTATAACTGCAAAGGTATCTTATTTTTTATTCAACCTATCATGGAGGAAAAATACCCACTAAAAAGCAAAAACCACTCAGGAAATCCAAAATACGGGATTCATTAACTGCCTGAGGCCTTAGGTTATTTCATTAAAGGTGTGTATAATCAGAAAAAATAAAATAAAATCTCTTCCACTCCACATTTTAGCCATAATTCTAACTTTTGTCCTTGTTAAAAATGTTATTTTCACAATTCAAAATATCGACATAAATGAGAGTTACCACTTAAAATTACTGTTACCTTACTGCAGTTTGAGAACATAGCCGAAAAGACATCTCTTTACACTTTCTTAATACACTGGGCTTGGGACATGCAACAGTAAAACTCTGAGGAATATTTTACCCATTATCTGTTTCACCATAGACTCCTAAAGCAGTTCTTGCTGTCTAAACTGTACCCTGAAGTACCAGAGAGTCCCATCCATCCTCCAGCGTGGCAACCCTTTGGTGCAGAGCAGCACAAGGCAGTGATAAAAACCCTTGCAACTCCACACCCCTGGCAGCCCCGCAGGTCCCGGGAGTTCTTCGGGGAAGCACGGCGTCGGGAGCTCCCGGCAGGGAGGGAGACCCGAGCCGTGCCCCCGCCCCGGCCGAAGAGGTACCGAGCTTTGGGAAGGAGCGAAGCACGGCGAGAGGCATTCCTCACCGCTCCCCAGGGCGCATCAGCCCTCCCTGCACGGCCGAGAGAGCGGAAAAGTGTGATTTTGTGAGGTTTTAAAGCAGAAGCGCCTTGGACGCCGGGAGCCCTGAGCAGCAGCGCGGCACCCGAAGGGACCAAAAAGTTTGCGGGTTATCCCAGCTAATAAGGCCCCAGCGCCTGCTGTGCCTTTTTCGTCTGAATTTGAGGGTGTCCTTCCAAAAGTCAGGGGAAATTCCGTCCGGGAGCGAGAGGGAAAGCGCAAGGGGGCGGCGGACGCTCCCTGCGCGGGCGGAGCGGGAGGCACCNNNNTCCCCGCTCCCACCGCTCCCCCTTCTCGCCGGGCGGTCCCGGTGCCTGAAACCGGCGTGGAGGAGCCGTCGGGCAGCGCTCCCGCGTTTTCCTGCCCCTGTAGGAAGATGCAGCTCACCTTCGGGCTCCCTCCTCGGGCTCCTGGCCCCCCACCGACCCGGAGACAAACTCCATCTTCTCTGCCGGGTCTGCACCTCAGCCTTTCCCCTTTGTGGTCAGGTAGCAGTTGCAGATGCCCTCTTGAATTGTTCTGAAAATGTGAAAAACTTCAGGTCCACTGTTTTTTTCCATTGCAAGTCTAGAATCTGCATAACTACTTCTGCATACTAAAAATGTTAGCTGATGCAAAAAGACAGAAGTAAAGTAAATGCACTTCCACAGAACTACTTCAGCTGTGGATACTTGAGGTGGGATTTGAAAGCCTGGATTTGTGTGTTGTTCTGGAGGCCTGAGTTCAGTGGCAGTCATAAGGCAACCAAGTGTCAGAGATGCCTTGGCTCCAGCATGTGTGTCCTGGGGATGTGGAGCTCCACAGCCGTGTGTCTCATCAGCAGGACCCAGCAGACTCTCTCTGGCAAGGGTGGTCCTTGGACCATCAGGGTCAGAACTAAGTCCCCTGTGAAAGTAAACTTTGCTTCTGGGTTTGTGGGAGTTTTTTTTCCAGCACAACGGTACAAAAAGTGACTGCTGTCCTCTTTTATAAAAGGTCATACTGTGGAGAACCAGAAAAGTTTATACTTTGAAGCTGTTGTCTATAGATCTTTTTGCATAAGGGCTATGCTTTCTATCCCTTGAGTACTGTTAGCCTATGGAAAGGAAAACCCTCAAAAAGGAGAGCATAGAGAAGATGTATGTCTGCAGACTACTACTGCACGTGCAAAGGTGAATGATTCACTTGTGCTGGCAGTGAACAGATAGACTACAGTCACCTCTTCAAGGAGGACTTGGTGTTTTACACTGAGCTGGATCTAGAATGAGGCTGTGGAGGCCTAAAATTATGAGCAACCTGCAAACGCTTTGTTGTGATTTAACCCTGGCCAGGCACTAGGCCCACACGGCCACTCGCTTACTCTCCCAACCAGCAGGATCAAGGAGGGAATCAGAAGAGTAAAAGCCAGAAAACTAATGAGTTGAGATAAAGACAGTTTAATAGGGAAAGCAGAAGTCACACATACAAGCAGAGCAAAACAAGAAATTAATTCACTGCTTCTCATGGATGGGCAGGTGTTCAGCCATCTCCAGGAGGGAAAGGCCCCATTGCACCTAACAGTTACTTGGGAAAACAAACACCATAATTCCAAACATCTCCCCTCTCCCCACTTTATATACTGAGCATGATGTTGCTGGTA
This sequence comes from Sclerurus mexicanus, assembly GCA_013396755.1. Lineage (NCBI taxonomy): Eukaryota > Metazoa > Chordata > Aves > Passeriformes > Furnariidae > Sclerurus > Sclerurus mexicanus. The sequence continues at coordinate 2,522 of VWZF01000453.1, read as the reverse complement.
TGGAATATCCCCTTGGTCAGTTTGGGATCACCTGTCCTGGCTGTGTCTCCTTCCAACCTCACACGCACCCCCAACTTTCTCACCAGCGTGGCAGTACAGAAAACAGAAAAGGCCTTGGCTCAGTGCAGACCCTGCTCAGCAATAACAAAAACATCCCTGTATTATCAACCCTGTGTTCAGCACAAACCCAAAACACAGCCCACACAGCCACTGTGAAGAAAGTTAACTTTTCCCCAGCCAAAACTAGCAGAGTTGTCTATATTTGACCTTCCTTTTTGGTCCAGTTTTAGGTGTTTTAGACAGTGGTACCTCTTCAACAGTAGGCACCATCATCCAGAAAGTTAGTAGGATGCAATCTACAGAAGCGGAGCCTGTTAATCCAAAATTCCCAAAGAACAAAAACTAGATCTGTTTCTCCCTCAGTTAAAGTCTTACCTACTATTTGTGTTACAGAGAAGTTGTGCAGGGGTAATCACACCCTGCATTTTGAGAGAGCAGCACCCTGATTTTGCTGGTCTCATGGACTTTTTCTGAAAATACCCATCACATCAGGTGAACTTACTCATGGACTATAATTAGTCTTTTAGATAAGAAAATTGTTTTCTGTGACTGGAAACCTGCAGTCATGTATAAAAGCACTACCAGGACAAGGCAATAAGGAAGGTGCCTCCTGAGTTGGACAGTGACTGATCTGAAGACTCACTTAGCTTGTAAACTAATATAATTTATTTTATACCCTACTTTGATGCCCATGCACAATATTTTTTCCAGTCCTTAAAAGCAACAAAATGTCAGATGTGCCTTTCTCAGAGTTTTCTCAGGGCATTTCAAGAGAAGTCCCCAGGCAGCAATCTGATTTGTGAGTCTAGATGGAAAATTCCTGACTGTCCACATGCTTCAGTTCCAAATTTAACAAAAGTTGCTATGAGACCCCATCTAACTCCCCATAAGCAAAGGCAGACATTATGATGGCCACCTTTGGGGTTTTTTTGGTAAGAACACCATTTTTGCAGCTGTCTGAAGTGCATAACCTCTAATGGCAGCTGCTAAATGCAAGTACCTGAGAGACTAGAAAACAAGTAATTCAAAACAGTTTTTCTGACCTCACCTGTTTTTTCACCAGGGATACTAAATGTGAAAGACAATACTTTCTGTGCTTTCTGTTGAGCTTGTTGGTGTGTGATAGAGCATGAGTTTTCAAAGAGACCTTGAAGGGAATACCCTTCAAGAAATTCCTTATTCCTCAGTGTTATAATTTCAAAATTTTTCATGGAACTTTTTTTGCCATCAAAGTAAGATTAGGGGATCTGCCTGGGAGGTCCAATTCCTGTGAGTGAAGTGGCAAGATGGATATCGTCAGATCTCAACAGAAGTCATTGACAAGATCATAACAATGTCTCCACCGAGCAACAAGAAGAAAACACAGGCCTTCCTGAGTGCCATAGGCTTCTGGAGGATGCATATCCCAGAATACAGCCAGATTGTAAGCCCTCTCTATTTGGTAACCCGCAAGAAGAATGATTTCCACTGGGGCCCTGAACAGCAGCAAGCTTTCGAACAGATCAAGCAGGAGATTGCTCATGCTGTAGCCCTGGGGCAAGTCAGGACAGGACCAGACGTGGAGAATGTGCTCTACGGAGCAGTTGGGAATAATGGCCTTTCCTGGAGCCTTTGGCAGAAGGTGCCTGGTGAGGCTTGAGGTAGACTGTTGGGAAAGACTTCTGCCACCGCACATGCAAAACA
>VWZF01000452.1:188511-243232 GCA_013396755.1 Sclerurus mexicanus | reverse complement strand
CCCCCCCCACTTCCCACCTTGCTCCCCACCCCCTACCCAGTATTCCGCAGGTAGCATTGCTGGGGACTCCCAGCCCTGCACCGTTGAAAGCTGCCACCTGGACACAGAATTCGACCCCAGGGTGTGGGAGGAAGGTTTCCAGGCGGTGGGTGCCTCCGTCCACTGTCGTGTTGGTGGGGCGCTGCCAGCCCTCGCTCACTGACCAGATCTGGCAGGCACCAAGAGTATGTAATCCCTTAGATGATTACCCTTGATGGACCCCCTTTAATGGACTCCCTGTGGATGGATCCCCTTGGATGGTCCACTTTGGATGGATCCCCTTGGATGGTCCACTTTGGATGGACCCCCTCAGACAAATGTCCCTTGATGGACCACCACTGATGGACCCCCTTTGGATAGACTGACTTGGATGGGTCCCCTTAGATGAATCTCCTGGATGGATCCCCCTTGGATGCACCCCTTTGAATGGGCTCCCTTTCATGCCACTAGGATGGCCCCCATTGATGGATCCCCCTTGGATGGACCCCCACTGGATGAATTTCCTAGGCTAGACCCCTTTGAATGAGGGCCACTAGACAGAGGCCCTGGAATGGACCTCCACTTGGGTAGCCCCTTTGGATTAACCGCCATGTTGAGATCCCTCCTTGATGGACCTCTTGGATGGATTCCCCCTTGGATAGACCCCACCTTTGACAGGCTCCCTTCTTGGATGGATCCCCTTTGACAGACCCTTCTTTGGTCAGAAGACCCCCAGCCCTGCCCACTCGCCCTGTCACCCCAAACCTGGTAGCCCCGGATGATGCCATTGTGAGCCTCGGGAGGAGGTGGTTCCCAGCTCACGACCACAGTGCTGTTCCCTGTCTCAGCCTGGCCCACAGTGATGTCCTGGGGTGCTGCACTTGGCACTGCTGGGAAAGGGTTGCTCAGACCCCTGGGATCCCCAACCAACCTCCCTATCCTCCACCCAAGCATCCCTGGGGACACACAGCACACCTTTCTCAGGTATCCAGAGGTGCCTGCTGTTGCTGTCCAAGCCCTGGGTCCCTCCAGTGTAGGGTCGGACCTTGAACTCATACTTGTAGCCCCTGCGGAGCGCAGGGATGATGGTGCTGAGCTCCCTGCCTGCGTCATGTTGGACCCAAGAGGTGGTGGCCGGGAGCAGGCTGCGGTACAGTACCATGAAGCCCACTGGCACAGGCACCGGCATCAGCATCTGAAGGGGATGGGAAGGGTACCAAATCATGGTGGGACATGGGAATGTGTCCAGCCTCATCCCTGTGTCCCATCCCACCCCCTCCACTTGGGGGCATTCCAGAATCACACCAACCCGCCAGCAGAGCCGGACAGCAGCGGTGGGCAGGGCAGTGCCATTGTCCAGGTGCAGCCGCACAGCCAGCAGGTCCCGTGGTGCAGTCTCACGATGGCCTATTGGCAGCCGATCTGTGGGGTAGAGAGGGGAAGGCTAATGGTAGCTCCAGGAAGGAGTGAGGTCTCCTGGCACCTGCCCAGACACCCACCTCAGATACCTGTTCCTGGAAACTCTGATGTCTGCCTAGATTGATCCACTCAAATGTACCCCTTGGATGGACCCCTTTGGACAGATACCTTTTGACGGATCTGTCTTGGATGGATAGCTCTTGTATGGGTCCCTCTTGGATAGGCCCCCTTTGATATGTTCCCTTTGTGGACATTGAATGGGCCTCCATGATACACCCCTACTGATGTGTACCTCTTAGATGGGCCCTTTGGATGGATACCTCTTGTTCTATCCCCCTTTAATGGACCCCCACTTTGGACAGACCCCCTTAAATGGATCCTCTTGTAGGAACCAGCTTGGCTGGATCCTCTTTAGGTGGGCTTTCTTGTATGGGTCCTCTTGGATGGACTCCCACCTCAATGCATCCCCTTAGATGAATCCCTTTACACGGACCTGCTTGGATGGAATCCTTAGGTGGATCCTGTTGCACGGATGCTTTTAGTCGGGCCTACCTTTGGAAGTGCTCCCTTTGGTGGACTCTCTTCAAATGGATCCCCTTAGATTTCTTTGAATGAACCTTCATGGAGGGACTCCCCTTGAATGACCCCCTTTGATGAACCTCGTTAAGATGCACCCTGTCAGATGGATCCCCTTGCATGGAACCCCTTGCATGGACCCCCAGATGGCTCTGGGTGCCTGTGAAGGTGGAGGAAGTCCCACAACTGACCCTCCACGTGGAGGAGGGCGGCGGCAGCAGCGGTGCCCAGCTGGCTCTGTGCTGTACACACGTAGGTGCCGGCATCAGTGGGTGTCACGGCATAGAGGCGCAAAGTGTGCTCCTGGTCCACCTCGTGCCTGCGGGTGACCAGCTCTCTGTCAGCCCCATCTCCACCCCAGGGGTTGGACACCTCCCCCCTGCCACCACATACCTGCCCCAGGGCAGGTCCCCACGCTCCTTGTGCCACTGCACCCGTGGCATTGGATCACCCTGGGCGCTGCAGCCCAGCTCCACGGTGCTGCCGGTCACTGCCACAGCATCACTTGGGTGACGCACAATGGTCGGCTTCTCTGCAGGGTGGCATTGAGGATGTGGCACCATGGCTGGGTGTGACATGCCCACCACCCATGGAAGACCCTTGGCTTACCCAGGACGGAGACATGGGCACCCCGGCTCTCCCTCTTGCCTGCTGTATTGGCCGCCACGCAGATGTAGAGCCCCGAGTCGCTCCGTTGTGCTGGTGCCACCCTCAGCTTCCCATTGGTGACGACATACCTGTCACCGACCAAGTCCAAGGTGACTCCATCCTTCTTCCAGGTGACACGGGGTTCGGGGTGCCCCGAGGGGGGGACGCAATCCAGCTCCAATGCTTGCCCCGCTGTGGTCACCAAATCCCCCGGCTGCAGGCGGAAATTGTCCCGCAGCACTGCGGTGGGGAGGGCACACCATGGGTGTAGGGGACAGGATTTTCTGGGGTCCCCCCCCATATCCACCCCCACCAAGTGTCCTTACCAGACAGAATTTGTGGTGCTGTGGCTGTGCTGGGCAAATAGCAGCCTGTGGGGTGACAAGGAGGCAGGAGGATGCCAGTGGGTCCCCCAAATGGGCACAGTCTCAGCCTCAGGTGTGAGCAGGGGGCAGAGTTAAGGGGATTTTGCCTCCCCATGAGCTGCACTCACCTCCACGGTGCAGAGTGGTGAGACAGAGCCCCAGGCCCAGCACCGTTGCCCAACCGCCTGCCATGCCAGCCCCAGCCAGGCTTCCCAGTTCCTCCCAATGTCCCAGTCCCTCCCCATCCACACTGGGGCCGGATCTGGCTCCGGATGGGGGGGATACAATAGCCGGATGCAGAGGCCGGGAAATGCCGAGGCGGGGAGGGGGGCAGGTTGTGGTGAACAAAACAGCTCAGCCACTTTGTAGTAGTGGGAGCATCTGGACACGGTGGCACTGGCAGCACCTGGAGACAGCAGGGTTGAGGCCACCAACAGTCAATGAATTTAATTAGTCAGAATAAATTTGCCCCATCCTCTGCCATATTCAGAGGAACCCGAATTAAGAAGAAATGAGCTCTCAGCTGATGACACCATTAGTAGGGACCAGGGTGAACAGTCCAGGGTCTCCCAGGCTCTTCAAGCTGCAGTTTGAGTGCCAGCCAAGTGCAACAAGCTTGTGTGGTCTCAGCCATTACCCACCTCTCATGTGTCCCCCTGCCCCGCGGGTGGGCCCTGTTCCACAAAGACACCCAAGGGTGCTGGCAGTGGCCGGGTAGTATGTTTAGTTTATTGGTTAGTAGTGCACCTTGAGCACTCGAGGGTGCCCCGGCATCCACCCTGAGTGCTCCAGGGTCTGGCTCGCTTGGCCGGCTGCTCTCTGCTTTTCATCCTAAACCTATTTCCTGGGAAGGCCTGGGGCAGAGGTGACAGTGTGCGTCCCAAAACCGGGATATTTTCCCAGAAAACCCTGGCGTGGCGGAGGGGCAGTGCTCAGGCCAGGGCTTCCAGCCCACATTTAGGGAATGGCGCATCCAGGGAGCTGGGGAGCAGGAGAGCCCTCCCAGTTTAGGCCACCTTCGTGCATGTGTGTCCTTGGGCAAGTTTGTGTGACAGTGCATGCCCTGCTCCACGCATCAGGGTGTGTGCCTTGACAGGCAGGCATGGTGCTCTTAGACATGTGTGTGCGCATGCAGTCGCTGTGCGTGCTGTGCGTGTGCTCCCTGTGTGCTCGAGCATGCTCTGAGCACACTCAGCTGCTTTGTACACGCTCTTTCCACATGCACCACATGCGCACTGTACAAGCACCGCACATGTGCTCTTTGCACACTCACTGCAGGCTCCACATACGCTTGTGCCAACATCATGTGCTCACTCGCCCACACAGTCTGTGCACACTCAGCTGCACACTTTGTGCACAAACATCTTTCCACATGTGCCATTCACACTTGGTGACTGCTCCATGCAAGTGCTGCATACATCCTCTCCTCAAGCTCTTTGCACACTCGCCGCAATCTCCATGCAAATCCTGCATGCATGCTCTCTCCACATGCTCCATGTGCACTCTGCATGGACTCTCTCTGCACACTCGTGCTCTCTACATGCTCTGTGCACACTCGGAGAGCACACCCAGTGCTGGCATGCCTGCAAATGCCATGTATGGTCTTACCTGCACACTCCGTCCACATTCTGTGCAGGCTCTGTGCAGTCTTAGCTGCATGCTCCATGTGTGTTCTCTCCATGTGCTCCACATGCTCTCTTGAACACTCTGTGCATCCTCTCTCTGCACACTGTGTGCACATTCGCTGCACACTCTTGTGCCTGCCCCTATGCACCCTGTGTGCACACACTGTGTGCTGTCCATGCATGCTGTCTCCGTGCATTGCTTCCATGCTTTCTCTGCATGCTCCGTGCACACTCTCTTGCATGCTCTCTGTGCCCTATTTGCATGTTGTCTCTGCACAGTGTGTGCTTTCTGCATACTCCCTGCACACTCATCCTGGCTAGAAAGCCATTAAAGCAACACCCCAGGAAAACAGGGGACGGAACAGGGGAGCTCCAGGTGGGATCAATAGGAAATTAGTGACTTTACGCCAAATGGAACGATGCCCAGTGGCAGAAACGGGGCTGTGCCAGTGTCCCCGCTTGCTTGCACGCCGCCGCCAAAGCGCACACAGTCCCCCCTGCTCAGGCACTGATCTCCACAGCGTTGGCCTCCTCCTGCTCCCGGATGACATGGACACCGGCAGTCCGCAGCAGCCGTGGAGCACCGCGGGAACGCGCTGGCGAACCTGGTGGTGACCTGTGGGTCCGCGTCGGGGCAGGCGAGCGAGCTGGTGAGCGATGGTAACGACGAGTTGAACGCCCCACCGGTCCCGGTGAGCGACCAGCTGCTGGTACTGGCGAGCTGGTGTAACCTGGTTCAACTGTGCCACGGGGTTCGGGCGGTGAATCCTCCTCTGCTTCTGGTGAGTCCTGACAAAAGCCAAGAGCAGATGAGTGTGAGGTATGTGTGATACCCTGTGCCAGCACACTACCAGCACTACCAGCTGCTCACCTTATCCTTGAGGATGTACAAGGCCACTGGGTTTTTGCGCTCATGCTCACCACTCCGTGGGATGCCCTCAGCTGCACGGAAGCAAGGTGTTGCTCACAATGCCAGTGGCATTGCTGTTCCCCCAACCCATCACGGCCATGCCAAAGCTGGCACTCACCCTCATGCTTCAGGCGCTCCTCATCCTGCTCAGCATAGTCAGAGGTCGGTTGCGTCTCTGCTTGTCGCTTCTCCCTGGGAAGGGAGAGGGGTTGGGGCAGAACCGGCATCATGTTGGGGGCAGCGGGGGGGCTGCCTGCGGCTCAGCCAGGAAAGGGCCCATTGCTGTTGGGAGGGAGAGATGGAATGGGGTGGAATGGAATGAGGTAGAATGGGATGAAATGAAATGGGACAAGATGGGACAGAATGGGGTGGAGTGGGATGAAACAGAATAGTACAAGATGAAATGGAATAAGATGAGATATGATCAGATGGAATAAAATAGGATGCAATGGAAGAAATGGATCAAGGTGGGATGGGATGGGGTGGAACAGGACCAATGAGTCAAGACAGGATGGGATGAGATGGGTCAAGATGGGATGGGATGGGTCAGAATGGGATGGTAGGAGATAGAATGGGATGTGACAGGATATATGGGTCAAAGCAGGATAGGATGAGGTATGATGTGATGGGACAGGACAAAATAAGATGGGAAAAGATGAGATGGGACAAAACAGAATGGGACAAGACAGGATGGGACAAGACAGAATGGAACAAGATGGAACAACTCCCTTGGTCTCCCATGTTACCCCCAGCCGTACTTCTTGGAGGGTTTCCAGCAGGCACAAACTGTCACCAGGGTGACAAGAAGGAAGATGCCTCCTGTGGACAGGATGATGTAGAGAGAGCTCCGGCCTGGGAGAGAAGAATGAGAGGGGGCAACACCCCCAAAATTTTAGCTGGAAGCATCTGAAAGGGATGGCCAACCCTGGGGATACAAGAGGGGGGAACAGGTGGCTTACGGTAGACAGTGAGTTTCACGGGGACACTGCGGCCTTGGCTGATGGGGTTCTCCACCAGGCAACTGTAGACATCATCATCAGCCATGAGGACACGGGTTATGGTGAGGATCTTTTGGTCGGGGGAGAGGAGCAGTCGGGAGTCATTGCTCAGCGGCCGCCCGTCCTTCAGCCAGGTGTAGGTGGGTTTGGTGCCATTCTCGTGCGAGCAGTTGAGGGTGAAGAACTCGCTGAGCTCCAGCACTGTTGAGGAGGCCACCAGCACTTGTGGTTTGGAGATGGGAACTGTGGACGAGTAGGGAAATCATGGTGAAGCCCTGTCTCAGGTGACAGATGGGCCCAGGAGACAGGAAGAAAGACATCAAAACCCAACCAGGGATGTATCTTGTCTGCGTGGGATGGTTGAAACCCCCCCAAATCACCTCCCAGTTGGAGAAACCCCCCCCAAATGTAGTCAGGGAAGACGTCCCATGGAGAACTGAATCTCCACGGGATACCCTTTGAGCCCTTACTGTCCACAGTGAGGTTGATGGTCTTCTCGCCAGTGAAGGTGTCATCGGTGATGGACACCTCCACCTCGTAAGCACCTTCATCAGTCAACTGCAAGGGGCTGATGAGCAACGAGCCGTTCTCCAGCACCCGGATGCGGTCACGGTAATCAGGCCGTAGGTTGCCAATGATCTCAGTGCCGATGGACTGGACAACGGTGACAGGTTTGTCTCTCTTCAGCTGCCACTTGACAACTGGCTTGTCGGCACTGGCACTGGCGTAACGCACCGACAGCAGTGCCGCTTTGCCCGCCGTGCCACGGACCAGCGGCGTAGGGCTGGTGATGTTCACTCCTGCCAGCAGACCTTGGGGTGGAGAGACACAGTGGGGTGCCGAGCTGAGAAAACTGGGGAACCCCCTTCCAGAGCTGCGCTGAGCACCCCCAAAATGCCCAACCTGTTTCCATAACCTTTGCAAAGATGCACACATCACCCCCACTGCAAAAATCACAGAACCAATGTTGCTTTGGGCATGGGAGGTGGGGCAATGCAACCCTCTGCAAAGATGCATTATTGCCCCCCAAAACTTCATCAGGAGGCAGGAACAGTCCTGCATTCAGGTCAGTGCAACCAACCCTTTGCAAAAATTCCTGTATCACCCAAAAAATTCAGGGGGAAGTGGTCCTGCAGTCAGATTGATGCAACCTTTTGCAAAAATGCACACATCACCCCAGAAAATGCAGAGGAGTGGGAGGCAGGCCAATGCAACCTTTGGCAAAGTTGAATCATCACTCCCCAAAAACTGCATGGTGGGTGGGAGCCCTCAGTGCCTAGATCAATGCTACGCTTGGCAAAGATGCCTTAATCCCCCCAGAAATGATGGGGGGAGGATTTTGCAACCTACTGCCATATCCCCATTTAACACTCCTGTTCAGACAAAGCCCCCCTCAGATGTAAACCTGCATCACGGGAGTCAGTGCACGTGCATCGCTCCTCATCGCTGGTTTTAAGCCAAAAAAAAACAAGGTCAAGGAAAAAGTGGAAAAAGAGGGGGTTTTTGGGAGGGGCCTCCCCAAAACATCCTCTCTCCCCAAAATACCTTAGCTTCACCATCCTCTTGCCATCCCAGGGGTCCCATCTATGAACCCCTCGTCCAGATGCCGTCATCTGATGGTGAACAAACCCCATATTGAAGAGGATGGGAGAGTGGGAAAACCAGCTGGGGAGGCTGAAGCAGGAGCAAGAAAGGCCTTAAACAAGCCCGAAAAGTCATGGGACCTATTGATATGCAGCGTCCGTCCGTCCGTCCATTCTCCTCAATAGCGCCATGCTTGCCCCACAAACATGCCCTGAGTCGCCCAATTTAGGGGATCCCCCATAGGAAAACCCAGGCATGGAATGGGGATGTGGCTTTTAATGCATCCCTGCCCCCTGTGCACCTTCAAATCACTGCTCATTAACTGTTTCTTCCCTTTTTAAACCCAATTCTTAATTTTTTCTCCACTCTGGGTAACAAATTTGGGAGTTAATTAATAAATCAGGCAACATTGCCATTTCCTACAGTATCCTTGGCTCAGGAATGCAGATGTATTGATGGCTTCTGTTGAAAAAAACCCACCAAAAATCCTCATTTCCTAGCTATTTCATGCAATAAACCCCTATTTCTTTGGAAAAAGCATCACAACATTCTTTGAGGGCCCTGGCCACAGCCCTGGTCGTTTTTTAGGGTCTAAATCAAAGCCAACAATAAATCAAGGTGGTTTTTCTTTGCATCCATCCTCCTAATCCAGAGGGAAATGGGGCCTCCCCAGGGCTTTTTTGGGTCCAAATTTTGCTAAAATGGGGCAAAATTGTTGCAGGTGATTTTCTGTGTTGCCAGACATGGGATGGGGCAGCTTGGGGTTCATTAAACCCCAAAATGTGAGGATTTAGGAAATAAATGACGGAGTAAATCAGGGTTGCAATGGGATGGGGCAAACGTAGAAAGGGGGGGGGGGAAACGAGGTTTTTAGGAAAGCTGAAGGATGAGTAAGAAAATACATTTGAGGATGCTGAGAAAAAAGGGGGAAAAAGCGGATTTGGGGAAGATAAAAAGCTGGTAGAAGCTCGAGATGGGGCGGTGCCAATTCCACCCCCCCATCAGGACCCGCTTGGCTCCAGACAATATTTTCCCCAGTTTTATTCCCAATTTTGCCCCTTTCTTTCTGCCTCCCAAGCAGAGGGTACATTCAACAGTGCAGCAAACCAACCCAATCCTCCTCCATTGGATATTGTTACTATCACCACCCAGCCCTCAACCTCCCTCTGGACAACCCCAAAACCCAAGAAAAAAAGGGAAAACCATGGAAAAATGGGAAATGTCCCTACCTGCATGCAGCGCCAGAAGCCAGGTCACCGGCAGCAAGCAGGGGGGAGTGGGGTGGCCCCGTGGGGCAGCCAGCGCTCCCCACATTTCGGGCAGGCTCGCCCCCCGAATCGCTCCGCTTCCCCACTCTGGGCACGTCCCTCGGAGCTCCCGGTTTGGCGCTTCGCCCAGCTAATTTATTTTTTTCCCTTCTTGTTTTTTTTTTTGTTCTGGCGTTTCTCAATAGAGCCCTGTGTCCCGGTGGCTTTCGCCTCCCCAGCAGCCTTGAGCTGACATTTATTTGAGGAAAAAACACTCAGATTTGCAATTTTCCCCCTGTTACAGATCCCCAGTTCCATGTTTTCCCAGTTCCAGGGACACACTTGGGGTTAGGGACATCACCCCACCAAGCCCAAGTAAAGTTTACTGTCCCCTCCACAGACAATCCAGTGGGATTTAGGGCTCTGAACATCCATTAAGTTGGAGTTTTCTTTTGGGGGGGTATTTTTCAAAGCCGGACCCTCACTCTAAAGGAGCTCCCCCCTTTTATTTTTGTCTTCCCAGGCTCTAAAACGGAGCTGTGGTCACATCCAGGCTTTGTTCCAGCTCCAATGCCAATTAGCACTGGTTTCCCAGGCATCGCTGAATAGGGCAGCGGGATGTGGGGCAGGATGCCCAGAGCCACTTCCCACCCCCACTTTGGAGACCTGCCAAGCTCATCACCCCAGACAGCCACCAGCCGCGCCCACTGGAGGCTCCCTGGTCCTCAAAAGGGGTCAAGACCTCCAAATGTCTTGCCCCAGAGGGAGGGAGGTACTTTGGAGGAGTCGTTTGGAGGGGGATATGTTATGGTGAGATGGTACGATGAGGGCTTAGAGAAACTTTTGGGCAAGACACTACAGGGAGGTGCTATAGGGACAGATTTGGGGGATGCTCCAAGAAGATGCTTTGAGATACTTTTTGGGGGATATTGAGGGGAACTGACTCACGAGGGAGACATTTTGCAGTCACGCCATTGGGAGATGCTTTGTGGGGAGTTTTGCGGGGATACTGTGCGGAGACATTGTAAAGGGGTACTTGGGGGGCGTTCAGGGATGGTGTGGGTGACACTATATGGGTACTTGGGTGCGACTTTCAGAGTGATGCTCTGTGGAGAGGGTGTTCCAAGGATGCTCAGGGGGCTGTTTCGGGGATGCTCTGGGGAACAATCACCACCCACGCCGCCCCCTCCCTTTTCCATGGGACGCGGGTCTCGAACCTGCAGCCTCGCGAACGTGAGGGGGCCGGGCCCGGGGGCGGGGCCGGCGGCGGAAGTGGCGCCGGGATTCAAAGCGGCGGTGGGGGCGGAAGCGGCCGTTGGTCGGGCCTGGGGGGCGCTATGGGGGATGAAGGTGCTGAGTCCTCATGAGGCGCTTGGGATGGGATAAGGGAGAGGGGCCCCGAGGCCGCGGCGGGCCGGGGATGGATGGGGAGATGAGGGCGTGCCGGTCGGGATGGGGCGCAGTGGGGGAGGGGGTGAAGTTAAGGACTCGGCCAGGAAGGATGGGGGTCCCGGGGGGCGGAGCCGAATGTGAGGTGCCCAGGGGCTGGAGAACTGGGCGGGCAGNGCGCCCGGCGAGACCCCCGCGGCGGAGCTGGCGGGTGCTGGCCGAGAGGAACCAGAGCGTGGCCCCCGTGGGCGTCTGGGTGGAGAGTGCCCTGGGGCAGCCGGAGCACAGCCTCGCCTTCGTGAGTGCACCGACGGCACCGTCTCTGGCCCCGCAGTGTGCCAGTAAAACCCACAGGGGTGATCACAGCTAAAAATGAGCTTTTTCACAGCCTGAAGGTGGCTAGGAACATGGCTCCTAAAAATAGTAACTTATTCTAATGATTTTTAGCGAGGTCAGAAGCTGCCATGATGCCTATGTAGCCTGGCCTCCCCCTTGCACAAGACCACAGCATCTCTCTGAGTTGATTCCCCGTCAATAAACTGTGGGTTTGGGGGAGAAATGCATCAATTTTGAACATCAGTCAGGTGGGGAACCCAGCTAGCGCTGCTTTTTGCCTTCCCACTCATCCCTAAAGGATGTTGGTGAACCAAGATTTTTATTCAATTTTGCTGATTTAAAAAAAAAATTATATTGAGTGTTTCAGGGTTTGGAGCCAATCTCAGTTGTACCCCATTAGAAACACTTAAGGAAATCTTTATGGATGCTTATCTCAGGGATTTCTGCTTTGAGGGTTATTCTAAGAGGACTAAAAGTGCATTAAATATCGGATGATGAGTTCAGTCCCCTGTAATTAATGTCTGAATGTTACAGAAGCTCCTGCCCTTTTGAGATGATTTATTTTTATATTGTAATTTAAATCCTGAAAGGTTGAGGTAATATATGGAAATGAATCGTCTCCATATTCCACAAAACTTCTATCTTGGCACCATGAAACTTCTGGGGAAACTGAACTCTTCCTGAGACCTTAGGGTGCCGGGGTGCTCTGCCCAGGGTTATCTGAGCTTATTTAATATTTTTAATTAATACGTATTAATGCCTCCTACATCAGAGTTGCTGCTGAGATGGGCAGTGGGTGAGCTGGTGCTCGGCTTTTCCCTGAAGCTCTGGCTTGGTTACTGTAACAGTGTAGATTTCTCCCCATCTTGGAGCCTTGTCGGGCTGTGCTGACCCTGCTGTGCTGCTGGGAGTGTTTCAAGTTTATCTTCAGCTTGACTCCTTTCCTCCATCCCTTCAGTCTCTGGTTTCTCTTGCTGTGGTGGCAGCCAAGAGAGCGATGCTATTGGTCTTTAAGCCGTGGTGGTGTTGCAGTGTTGCTTGGCAGGATTGCAAGGAGAAAAAAATGGGTTTTGGGGGATCTTCAGATAATTGCTGTTAATCTTTCACTTCAGATGGCAAAAATATTCCAGAGCAGTGCTTCGCTTTGTGAACTGCTTTCCTGATGTGCTTCCAGCCTTGCAGAGTGTTAACAGGATGAGGGGCTGGCCTATTCTTTTTGGATCCAGGGTTTGGATATTTGAGCATCCTTTCTTGGGAGCAGGAGCTGAGAACTGCTGCATGAGGCTGCTTTATCTTTCCTTTTTGGTGTGTTGCAGAGAGGCAACATCTGTCTGTCAAACTCTGCATCTGTCTGGTCAGACTCAATCCAGCCAATAATAATCCAGTAGACATTGTCCAAGCTGTTATTCCACAGATTTTATAAAAAACATGACATTTGCGCTGAGTGCTTCTTGTCTGTGTAGTTGCTGCAAGTTGGGCGAAAAGCAGATAAAGGGATACAAGCTGCTTTAATGCTGCAAAAACCCATGTGAAATCTGCTTCTACCTCTTGCAGGCTTCAGCATTCCGGGTGGAGAAGGAGCTGAAGGAGCAGCAGCGGGAGAAGGCAGCCCGCCTGAGGAGATTCCAGGGCGAGGTGAGGCAGCGGGTGAACCGGCAGGTCAGGATGCGCCGGTGGCAGGAGCTGCAAAAGTCCTGTGAAGTGGTAAGCAGGGCTCCGTCAGGAGAAACTTCTCCAAGCCCAGTGTAAATTGGGAAAAATCCAAACAGTGAAGCTCAAGCCAAGGTGTTAATGAGGAAAAAATGGGAAAATCTCAGGTCCCAGACCCTGTGGTGGCCAGTAGTGTCCTGGCAGGCTGGGTCAGTGTGACACCTTGGCTGGTGCTGAAGGTGCTTGAAGCCTCCCCATGGAAAGGTCACTGGCTCCCTTGGGCAGCAGCAGAACAGAGTCCCAGAGCCTTGTGCAGAATTGCCTGGAGTTAAAAAGCATCCAGGCCAGAGCTGGGAATGATGTGAATGTGTCCTGGCTGTGTTTGAAGCAAAACAGCTTTTCTGCTGTCCCTTTTCAAATCCCTATTCCAAAGCAGCCACATAGTTTTTAAGCAACACTTTCCCGCTGTCTCCAAATTCCCTTTTCCCCCCATGGGTTTGTTTTGGATTATCCTGTGAATATATTTAATCCTTTCTATTCTCAAGTGCTGGGGAGACTTGCCAGAATCTGACTGTGGCACAGAAGGGAATGCACTGAAATGTCACCAGCTTTGGCTGCCCCTGGGGTGTTTGGGCTGTTTCCATGGCTGGTTGGGGATGTCCTCATGTAACTCTGCCAGCTCGAAGCGGGAAGCCTGCAAATGCCCTCAGCCCCTGAGAGCCTGATGGTTCTTTGTGCTCTCTCACTCTGGAGAGCCAAAACCTCCATCCCAAGAAATGCCACCCAAGGGTGAAGGTTGACATCTTTCCAGGTGATATTTGGAGATACCACGTGGCTTTTTACTGGCAGGTGGAGCGGGAGAGTTGTGTTGCTGTGCAGTACTCTATGCCCTGGAAGAACGCATGCCTGTTCCAGAGCCACCCCACTCCCATCATCTGTGGGCACGGTGCTGGCTCCAGCCCGGCCCAGTGGGAAGGGATGTGTGGTGAGCCATTCCAGCAGCAAGCTGCCAAGGTGAGCCATGCCCCTCCTGTGTTTCCATCCCTGCTTCAGCATCCTGAGTTTTTGATGTTTGAAATTGAGAACAGGCAATATTTCTTTTCCCTTTTACAGCACATCTCTAATACTTGGGGTTTAGTATTGAATGAAATATTAGCTCCCATTTCCACCCTGAATGTTGTGCTCCACAGAGCATCCAACTGGGTCACAAGTGCCTCCTTGGAGGGTGCTGTAGCTGAACTCTGTTCGCAGACACAGCATTTTCCCAGCCGTGTCCTGTCGCAGAGGTGGCACTAGGTGGTGCCAGCTTGTTGCAGCTTGTCTCCTGCAGACAAAAATCTGGAAAAACCTGCCTTGAGGACTGTTTTAAGGTTTTTTGGGTTTTTTTTGGTTTGTTTTTTTTTTTTTTTTTAAGTGATGCTTCTGCTACATTTCGTGGTTTATAAAGTCTGTGTGCTTGCCTAGGAGCTGGAGTTACTCCAGTTGAAGCACTGTGGGGTGAATTTCAGTTGAAATACCTTAAGATGGAAGATCACTTCTGGCTGGACACCAAGCAGGAAAATTGGGGATCTGGCATCTCAGCATTGTGTTTTGGGTTCAGATGAGTTGCCTGGATTGGGATTTCAGTACTTTGGGGCAGCTCTGAAAGACCCCTGGCTGATTGTGTGTTGGGTTGTGCTGCCTTGATCAAGCCCTTTGGCTGGAGCAGAGTGATTGGGAGATCTCTCTGTGCAGCTGAACTTGTGCTGTGCTGTCTTTTCCTTCCCTGTGGCCACAGCTCAGCAGAGCTGTGAAGCAGGTTCGACGCAGGCTGGCATCCCGCAGGACCGTGTCCCCTGGCGCAGATCCCCCCGTGCTCCCTGGTGGCAGCTGGAGGCGGGAGGTGAGCGAGGGCTGCCTGGGCTTGGGGGAGAGACATCACCTTGCAAACTGTTGAAGGTCTGGCTCTAATTAGGAAGTCCAAAGCATAATTCAGGGAGTTTCTCCAGCAGGAATGAAGTAAATTGTGCATTTCCAACCCACCTGATGGGTAGCCCGTAGATTTCAGTGACCCTGAGGACTCTGTTTCTCTGTCTTTGCTGCCTTTCAGAGAAGGCAGCAGGATAAAGTGGGTGAAAATGTCTCTGTTGGAGAAATAAGAATTCAAAAAAGACTTTTGAAGGCTTGTGATCAAAGATTGTGATCTGGGTCTTTGGGAGGCATGTGACTACCAGTTCTCCCTGCAGGTGCCTTTATTTCTTCAACAAACCTCAACAACTCTTTCCCTTGCATCAAACCCTTGTTTTGTGTGGGTGGCAAAGATCTGGAGTGTTTCCCTCACCCGGGGCTGTCTTCTACTAGAGAATCTTGGCATGCAGCTGCTTTCCTTGAAGCAGTTCACAGGAGGTCAGTCACACATTTTGTTGTGCTGAATTTCATCCTGCTTTTGCCCCTCCAGTTCTCAAGAACAACTTTGTGTTGCAGCTATTATCCTGCTCTCTATGCCAAGACCTTTCTCAAACTGACATATTTTGGAGAACACCAGCAGCAACCCAGCCTAGTCTTATTGCCTCTGTAGCCAGTTTCCTGCCCATCTTGCAATTCTTCATTCCCGTCTCTTTCTCA
Organism: Sclerurus mexicanus; assembly: GCA_013396755.1. Lineage (NCBI taxonomy): Eukaryota > Metazoa > Chordata > Aves > Passeriformes > Furnariidae > Sclerurus > Sclerurus mexicanus. The sequence goes on along the minus strand of VWZF01000452.1, from coordinate 227,863 downwards.
GGTTCACCAAAGGTGAAGTAGATTTTGGCTGATTATCTAGAAAATACCTTTTACATAAGGGCTGGTCTGGCTCTTCCTCTGTGTACTCTTGGATTTCTGTGTGCTCTTGGATTTCTGATGAAGTCAGCTCTGCAAACACTATAATTATGGGCTCGAAAACCTCATTACCTGTTTCCGACACCAAACATCCCTCCTGTTTGAGCCCTCAATGCATTCAGCAAGATGGGGTGATTCATGACTTCGTTATTAGCAGCACTAACATTTCACATAAATAACAGAGACACTGCCCAGAGGAGACGGAGGGTTACAGGAGATCTGTGGGAGTCCTGGGCAAGTCATCCACAGCAGTGAGAAACACTGGGAGGGATTTAGGACCATCCTCCCATCACAGCCTCATTGCAGCAACAGTTAATCTACATAAGGAAGTTTAACAGCTTCCGTGGGTGATTTATTCCAGGAGGAACATATTGATTTTTTGCATTGTTCTGTTTTATTACTCCAAGGTAGCTGAGGAGACAAAAGCTCCAATATTAATCTGAATCTGTCTTCCTGTACGAGGATTTGGTATGTTCCTACCTAGGCAGGACAGTAGTGTGTTCCCTTCTCTTCAGATGCAAAAGGCTACCACGTACATAACCATGGACTTAACCCCCTTGGTAATACTGCCTCTGCTTTTGTCCTCCCTGGATTTCCTTGTGCTGTGTATTCCAGCCCATTTCTTTGGTTTGAACCCAGGGGTTTTTCACCTAATACTTCTGCAACTGCAAGTGGGGTCAGCAGTATAATCCAGATGCTTCTTTCTTCCCTCATCAAGGCTGATAATGAAATAATGGAGGAGAGCCCACCTAGTTCTTACCCTATTTCTGTGCAGTGAACTCCTGAGGCCAAATCTGGATTGTGTTTTTAATCAATCTTGCACCTTCCATGTCAGACTTCCATCTAAGAGGTTTTGCTTTACCCCCATGTTGAATTAGGCCACGTCAAGAGCTCAGCTGAACCCCAAAGTCTTCTGCTGCTGTTTGCCTGAGGCCTCTTCCTTCTGTTGTAGGAGAAATTTAGCCCTGTCTGACCTGATTTGCTCTTGACAAATTTATGCCGGTTGCTGGTTATCTTGTTTTCTTGTGGCTTACAGGCAGTTTGCAAGGTGATTTCCTCATTTTTTTCCAAAAGTCACAGTTAAACTCTTCAGGCTAAAATCTTCTACTTAGTATTTCCTTTCCCTCTTCTTTAAATAAAGAGAGTCGTTCCTTGTGCCCTTTTCTGATAGTCCGACCTCCACAGATTTCAGGGAGTTGTTCCCACCTTGGCTGCTACTCCTGGCAGTGGCGCAAGACAGGTCCTACCTCCCTAAAAACCTCGGCTTCTAGGAATAACCTGACTGTTTCTTCCCAATAATAGTACCAGCATTTTTCTCCCTGCTGCTAGCTCAGAGCAAGCCTTTGGCTGAAATGTTTTTCTCCTTTGGTCCTGTTCTCTGCATTTTTCTTCTCATTTTTCCTTCTTCCCTCTAAAGTGTTGCACTCCCTGCAGTCAACAGTCCATGTTCCTAAAATCATTGCTCTTTCTTTCCCTGAGAGATTTCATTTCAGGTCAAAAGCATCCAAAGAGTTAATTCCCTGCTATCCCAAGCAGATACCACACAGTAATCACTTGGAAATGACCTGTCTGGTGTTCCAGGTCATCCTGTTCACCAAGCCTTTACCTTCAGGGTTTGGTGGACTGCTGTAGCTCCCCAGCATGGCAGCACCCAAAGTCTTTTCCCCAGCATCTCATTTCACAAAGTTGGTGGCTTTTTCCCCCCAGTTTCATGTCTTTTTACCTTCAGGGCTGCAGAGCAATCTTCCAAAGCAATAACCCCTCCCCTCTGTTCCCTTATCCTCACCAAAGCAGTTCTGTGTCACGTTTCTGTCATAATGGGGTTGATAAGGTAATTCCTGTGCCTATCAAATAGTTCCATGTTCAGACTGACTCCAGGCTATTCTCTGTCCTTCCTGTATAGCAGCAGAGCCATCTCAAGGGATTCTTGGTGTGACCTGGTCTCCTGATCCATCCTCTCCCTCTGTCAGCAGTCTTGCTCCTCCCTTCCTACCATGCTGAAGGAAAAAAAAAATCAAAGGGAAAAAAATTTATCCTGGCTCCAAGCTGGCTTCTGGCATTTTGATTCTTTCGTTTGTAGGAAACAATCTGCTGCCTCTCAAAATATTGTGGATTGCTACTGGGGGAGCCTGCCCACTTCCCATCTGAAGGAGTTTGCTCAGTACTCCAGTGTCACTTCAGAAATCCCAGCTCCTTGCTATTGTGAAACATTGCCTTGCCTTCCAGTCGCCCCACACACGTCTGTCCCACTGCTTCTGCAGTTAGGGAGAGTGTAGTCACACATCACTCTTTTACATTCCTGTTTCCTGGCTCTGGTGCCCCATTGCTGCTTGAACACATGGTGCTGCCAGATCTCATCCAACTCACAGCACATGTGCCCTCGCATTAAAGCTGCTCTGAGGGTGTTGAATTTGCCCTTGGCGCCAAAGCAGCCAGATTTGAATTACACGTTTACACTCATCTCCTACCCTCCCCAGAAACCAGAGCCTTGCCCGGCAGCCGCAGCGCCCATGGGGGACGAGAGTGAGGAGCTGCTGCTGGCAGGACACCACGATCTGCCTGCTGAGCTGCAGGAGCGAGGCACAGCTGGGCAGGATGATGACTTCTACATCAAAATTGAATTTGCAAAAGTAAGATTCATGCAGGGTTGGTCTTAAGAGGTTCAGATCGTTGGGTTTATTGTGGTGTCCTGGAGAGGCTGCTCTTGTAGAGCGGTTGCTCCCTCAGGCTTTCTTAACTCTTAAGCCTGCTGTCCTCAAAGTGGGCTTGGGAGCAGCATTGGAGCTCAGTGAAATTGGCACTGCTGTTTCTTGCTTTCACGGTACAGCTGTGGCCTCAGAGGGGTTTGATTCCTGCCTGCCTCGTGATGCCGGTTGGCAGCCACCCAGCCGAAATCTGAAACCGAGGCCCTGCAGCCGCATGGTAGGTGGAGCCGCGCTCAGCCTGCGCTGGCAGGACCCAGGCCCACTGCTCTGCTTGGAGGCAGCATAGGGTGGAAGACATCAAATCGGCCAGAAGCCTCCTAGAAAAGATGGGGAGGAGAAAAAAGCTTGGTATCAGATGAAGGAGGTGGCTGTGTCAATCCTGGTGCCCCTGGGTGGCAGACCTGCCCCTGAAGGGGTCTGCTGATGATCTTATCTTTCCTCTTTTGTTTTCAAGCAGATGCAGATTTTGTCGAGCATCTGGGGAGTGGAAATGGTTTGCCCTGATTACCTGGGGTGGTTGGCAGAGGCTTTATGGCTGTGGCAGCTGTGCCCACCCTTGGTTGAGTATTAGTTCAGCTTGGAGCAGAAGTACTGGCTGGGCAGATAGTGAGTGGGGGGAGATAGTGGAGGTTTGTGCTGGGGTTTACACTGAGATTTTTGGAGATGTTGGCTGTAGAATTCCTCTGGTACTTTGTATTATTGTTATTTTTTTCATACTTCACAAAGTTCATAATAAAAGTTTGGGGAGGTGTAAATCCATATTTAAGCTAAACCTCCTCCAAGGATACCTTTAGAGGTGTTTTGGCAAAGCTTTCATGCTCAGGCTCCTGCATGGATATGTGACACCTCTCCTGTCTGTAGCCAAACTGTACCCGAAATAAAGCTGTAGGGATCATGCAGAGAACTCGTCTCCAGGGAAGAGCATTTTGCTTGAGGAAGATGAAAAACTTGACTGTGGTGATGCTGATTCTGCTCCCTTACATTGTCTTCCAGATCTGTGATGGGTCGGTGAAGGAATTGAGCCTGCCTGAGCCTCCCCTGAGGCCACGTGCTGATTACCAACCTCCCCTCGTGCTCTGGGCTGGTGTTGACCAAGAGGAAACCAGGAAGCAGGTCTGTCCAAGGGAGCCAAGCCCTCCTGGTTTTGTCTGAAAGGGATGGGCCTGTCAGGAATGCTGATGGCTCAGATAATCTCAGAGAAGAAGCCTCAGAGCAGCCTTGAGGTATGAAACCCCTGCTGGGTTTAGTTTGTCAGCTCATCTTCATGGTGTCTCAGGTCCTGAGAAAAGCTACCACATTATTTTTTAAGGTCTCTTGTGATTAAATGCAACTCTTCTGTACTCTTCCTGCAAAATCTGGGATCTGAATCACACCAAAGGGTTGGAGAAGGAATGTGCTCCATTCATTCTGCCTGGCAAAAGCTAGGGGCCACTTGCTTGTAGTTGCAGGGAGAGCAAGAATTTGCCAAAAATGCTCAAAAATGAAAAAGAACAAACCCAACTTTATCTTGTTTGGGTACAAGGCTGGAATATAAAGGTTTCTCTGATTCTGGGTTAGTCTCAGGCCTGGCCTGATGCCGAGTGGATGATTTCATGAGGAGGGCTTACAGCCTGTGTCCAGGATGGTTTGGCTTGTGCTAATCTAAGTGATGCAGAATGATGATGTTTGTCTTGGATGTCTAAAGTGAGTGACTTCTATTTTCCTGCTTCCTCCTGCAGTGAAGAGGAACACTTTCCTCTCCTTCTGTCACCTTTCTTGCAATTTACAGAACAATTTGCATGGGTTTTGTCCCTTTTAAGTATTTTTCAACCAGCTAATCCCAAATCTGACTGTGGTTTCTTGTAGCATGACAACAGCTGGGGCTCCTCAGGCTGCTCCTTCCCCCCACCATTCCCTTACTTTTTATCTCCTTGGCTCTGATCCACCCAAACTCATTTTGCAGCACTCTCCTCTCTCTGGGTTTTTTCCATCCGGCTTTCTCTACTGGCAGCCTGGTGATCCCTCCTCCTCCTTTATCTTCAGCTATGCTGGGCTCTGCACAGGGTGAGATGGACAAACAGCCCAAAGCTCTTGGCATTGATGGGGAAAAATTCTTGCCTTAAGCTGTCATGAGTTGTGGAGCTTAAACTAGCTCTGTACCTCCTCTGTGGCAGAGCTTTTGGTGTGAGCTTTAGCCAGGAGGTTTCCCTGCCCTTGCTGCCTCGGTGGGATCAGCCAAAGCCATACATTAAACCCTCAATATCCCTATGGCAGTTGTTCTCTGCAGGGCTCCTGGATTTTTCCTACCAGTGGTTTTGCCACCTCTGTGGTTCTCCTGTGTGTAGCAGATCCAGCTTAGTGTTGCATGTTCATTTTTTGGGGGAGATACAGGATTCCAGTGAGCCATGGAGGAGCAGCAGGCCCCAGATAAATTCAAGTGGGTTAAAGTGGGAACTGGCTCTTTTGGCCTCAGGAAAGTGAGAGTTTAGGAATTTGTCAGGTGGAAGAACTTCCATCTGCAAGAAGCTTCAGTGAAGGGATGCTGATACAAAGCTCTCCAATGCTCCAAGATCACTTGGTCCTTTTCTCCTACCTCAGTGCTATCATTCCAACTTCCTAGTCCTGGGACATGTCCACTTGGAGGTGTCCATTTGAGGGCCTCTTGGAGAAGGAGCGAGGTTCCATCCTCCAGAAATCAAGCTGAGTACTCATATAGCTCAATATTGATCCCAGATATTCTTTCCAAATGTCCTTCTCTTCCTCTCTGCAGCGGCAGAGTGAATTCCTGCAGTGCCGGCGCCTCTTCATGGCCATCGAGCGGGAGCAAGTGAAGGACCAGCAGCGGCAGCGAGAGAGGCAGCAGAGAGTTGCCCAGTGAGTCTGTGTGGGTGGTGGGGTCACCTCCTCTGTCAGGGCAGGGCCCTTCAGAAGGGTGGAAAGGTCTTGTGAGCTTGTCTGATGTGAACAGGCACCGCTCTGACCCCGGGGTGGGATTCACTCAACTGACCCTCCAAGAGAGACACTTGGGCCATGCCAGGTCCTTCAGCACTTCTCTACCTAATTTCTGAGTCCTGGTGCAGCTTGTTTAGGAGCTGGGAACCGAAGCATGGGGCTGGGACGGATCTAACTTCCCAAACCATGACTCTTGGGAACCTCAGCCTGTGTTTAGAAACTTTAGGGTGAGGTCATGCTGTTGTGGTTAAACTGTGCCTATCTCTGGCATTTTTAGTATCAGACCCTTCACCCTCACAGCTATAAAAACTTATACAGTGTCATAAAACGATTTCCACTCGTTTATACTCAGTATCTGTGTGACAGTATTGGTTATGGTGGGGATTTTTCAGCTTCTCCCTTCAAGGTGTTCGTTAAGGAGGTGCTCTGTAAATTCACACTAAAATAGGAAAGATCCTCTAAGGAAAGATCCTCATCCTTCAGTGAACCGACAACTGATTGTCCCAGCTCTTCTGTGGGCAGGTTTTGTGGGAGCAGGACAAACACCTCATGGCAGGATTTTCATGATCACTTTTTCGAGGAAAAACTGCCAGTCTTAATCACTGCTCCTCCAGCTACATTCCTCATGTTCTAATGGCACTTGGAAGCTTTGGAGAGCTTGTCCTACCCTGCGAGGGCTGGCAAAGCCCTGAGGTCTTCCTTGTTAGTGTGATACCTTTTTATTATTATTTTTTTCCCCTTGGAGTATGTGCAGGGAAGAGCTGGGTTTGTGATTATGGAGTGTAAAGCTCTGAGTTGGCTTTGGCTTCCGTTTCTGGAGCAGGTTTATGGTGCTGTACTAGAAGCTCTACATTTCATTTAAAAAACATTTCAGCAAACTTCAACCAGAGAAGTTTGGCTTCAGCGCTTTCATGCTGGATGTAAAGATTTGGCCCCCTGCATGCAGTGAGATCTGAAATGTCTTGCCTGATGACACTGCCTTCCCCTGGCTTCTCCCCAGCTTTGATTTTGTGTTTTAATGTCTCCTGGCGGTGAGACACATTGTTGCATTTGGGAATAAAATGGCAGATGCTTTGGTGTAAAGTCTTTGTGCTCTGCAATTGCCTCTTGTTAGGGAAATTTGTGTTGTGTTTGGTGGGAATTACACAACCCAGGGCCTACTTAAGGCCTGGAGGGCTGTGTAGATGCAAGGGAAATTGAGGAAATAGAGGAAAACTTGGTTAAAAGTGCATCTTAAAGCCTATTCCGGAGTAAAGGTGGGATCCTTGGAGTGTCTGCTGTACCCAGTCCTGTTGTGCTTCCTGGTCCTGAAAGCTGCTTGCAGAAGGATCCGAGCTGTCCCATAACCAAAGCAATGGGAAGCTGGAAAGCCAAGTTGTTGGTCCTTTCTGGTGGGTGTTTAAAAGCCTGGCCATTGTGCTTGGTTTAAGGACAGAAGAGCAGCTCTGAGGAACTAGGTGGCGTTTCCTGACAGGGGCATATGTGCACGTGATGCAGGAGAGAGCTGGAAAAGGAAGTTTGCCATGGTGAGCAAATGTGCAGGAAGGAAGAGTTTGAGGGCACGAGAGCATTCACAGGCTGATGTTGCCTTATTGGGGAGAAGAACAGAGGCTTGGGAAGTGTTTTCGACCATTTTATGTTTAAAGCCAATATATTTCATGCTGTGATTTAGTGTAGAGTTACTTTTGCCTGTGAAAGCAGCAGTATCACCAGATCCCTGTGCCCTGACCTCAGAGACAGGGACTGGCTGGGAATTGAGGGGTTGGGATGGGGAAGCTCTTTCCCTAAGCATGTGTGTTCCTGCAGGATTAAGAGGCAGAAGGAGAATCAGCGCCGGATGGAGGAACAGAGGATGCGGGATTTGGCTGAGCAGCAAAGACCCTCCCTGGGAGAGGGAGCCTGGGAAGCCCTGGCCCAGCTTCAGCTGGAGGAGAGAAGAGTGAAGGACAGACAGCAGCGGGATAAGGAGCATGCAAGGTATGGCCGGTCCCCGCTCCCCGCGCAGTCTGATGTCGCTGGTAGAAGTGAATGTTTGGTCCCTTACAGGTATGCTGAAGCTCTGAGAGCCCAGATGAGAGAGAAGATCAAACACTGTAACATCGACTTGCCCCCGCTGTGTTCCTGTGGGTCTGATTTCTGGGATTCCCACCCGGATACCTGTGCCAACAACTGTGTCTTCTACAAAAATCACAAAGGTAGGAGGTCCTGCTTCCAGAGAAGAGGCATCTAGACCTGGATCCCTGATTACAGAGGGAAAAATTAAACCAGGATAGGTAGTTTCATGCCAATATGCAGAGATGCTCCTCTAAATGTACTCTGGAGATGGCATGTCAGGCTCTGTCCCTTAGGGAGTGTAGTGGCATCCTCAGCAAAGGACTAGTCCCTACAATGTGTTAAGTAATCCAGCTGTGACACAGCCGCATGTGCACGGGGACTCAACCATGAGGAAAACGCTGCAAATCATCTTGTTAAGGACACAGAGTCATATGCCTTAAATGCTGAATCTTCTACTGGTAGGATGCATCAAGGCATGGAAATGGTCTTCGTTAAGTGATTGAGTGCTCTGACCTGGAGCACAACTTGGGAAAGTACCTGACTGGGCAACTAGGAGTCATCTGGGAGAGAAAATAGAGAAACTGGGGCTTCATAAAATAGTCTTTGGCTTGTGTACCACTTTGTACTCAGGAGTGTGCAGAGCGTGCAAGCAGGCATGTGGATAAGTATGGGCATGTAGATTTACCTTAAACCCTAGTTGTTCTCTGCTCTATGGTGAAAGGCTGGAGCTGAGCCCAGTTTCAGGCTGTAAGTACAACTTTCATCCCCTGACACCATTTCTGTGTCCCCTTTCCACTCAGCCTACAGCCAGGTGCTGCACTCCGTGATCTCCTCCTGTGCCCACATGGCCACGCAGCCACTCCAGGACTTGGCTGCTCTCTGCGCTCGCTCAGCGAAGCATCTATGACGGGGGCAGCCCCGTGTCCCCCTCCCCATACCCTTGCGACTGATGTGAGTAGGGAGCAGGGTTGGGCCCTGTCCTGCCTGCTTCTGCTTGTCCCTCTGTGCCAGCTGCCGGGACAGCATCACCTTTGCTCCCCTGCTTTGTGTGCTCCAGTCTGAGCTGTGCCTCTCCCACTCTGTGCTGCGTGTGCAGGTCGCTGGGGCAATGGTCGATGGTCGGTGCAAAGGAGTCGATTGCTCTGTGGGGCTGGTTTATGGGCAGGCACTTGAATTCCAGCATTCAGCTGCAGAATAAACTGTTTTCAAGGATTGATTGTCTCGTTTGGACTGTGAAAGGAGAAACAAGGCACCAGGGGTCAGTATCTCTTAGAGGAGAGTTTCTTACCTCTTTCCACTCCCTTTTCTCCCTTGCCCTATGGCTCCTGCCAACCCCTGCCACTTTGATCACCCTCTAGAGCCAGGTATTTATTGCTCCTTCCTCCTTTTCCGTACAAGGACCTCTCTTTCAGTAAGAGCCACCTAGCTTTGCACCAGACCCACTCTCCCACAGCCTCTATTTTGCTCTGGAAAGGAGCATTTTCTTACTAAAAAATTCTGCAGCCCTTTGCAGGGTGACTGGAGCAAGATGGGTTTTCCCAAAACTGCCTGTGGTGCGATAATATGTTCTTGGGCAGAGATTGCACCATACCCTGTCATTAATATTTACTCCTTGCTGGCCACCCTCTACAATATTAACTGTGGCAGGAAGGATGGGCGGCCGAGCGTGCCAGATCGTTTCTCTTCCCTGTTCCCATCCCATGGCGCGTGAAGCAAATCCACGACCCTAGGCCAGAGGTAGCATGGAGGTTCAGAGCCAGGGGATGCTCCTCCATTCCTCCTGGAGAATCATTCACTGAGGGATCCATGGCAGCTGATGTTTATTAACTGCTGCTTGCGTCAGGGGAAGGTACTGCAGCCCTAATTTGGGGGTGTTGGAGTAAGTTTGGAAAGGGCAGGATCTGCCCCTGGAAGGGCCAGGGAAGCAAAAGGCTAAAGCTGCAAATGGTTTTTTTGTAACTGACTTCAGTTCTGGGGCAGCTGAGGACAAGTGGTTCCTTGGCAGGTCCCCAAGCTCTTGTTCAAGTCCTGGGGGGACCCCTCTTCCTGTCTCTCCGGAAGGATCCCCGAGAGACAGTGAACTGATTTGTGGCTTAGTTAAAGGAATGATGGTTAAATAAAGCTGTTGCTGCTCCTCAACCATGATCTGCCCCTTGCTTGGCTCTGTTTTGGAAGAATAAATGGAATACTTTGGAAGAAGGTGCTTTTCTCCTGGTGCGAAACGCCAGGCAGAGGAGAGCAAGACTCCCCAAATCCCTGGAAATAACCCCAAACGACGTCTGGAATGGCTTAGCTGACATGAGGGCAGCGAAGCCCGTACGGGGATGCTGGGAAAGGGAGCGGAAAAGTTAAACCCAGCTTTTTCGGCTGGAAAAAACAGCATCTGGGGAAGCTCCCAGAGCTCCGTGGGGGCGTGAACCGGCAGTGGTGGGTCTCTTCGGAGCTTCTCTCCCCTCCTGTTGCCCTGCGCGGCTGTTCCCCTATTCCAGTCGCATTTTAAGGGGTTTTTTGTTTCAAGGGGAGCAGGGACAGCCCGGCTCACCCCTCGGAGCCGGGGCAGCGCCGGGGCAGCGCCGGGGCGGGACCGCGGCCGGCGGGGCGGGCGCGGCGGCCCCACGCCGCGATGAGCGGAGCGGGTTGAGCCTTGTGCTGCAGTTAAAGGCCCCTTCCTGGTTCATTGGTCCCACGGGGGTTTCAGAGAGTGCTGCCCCGCGTGGGGTCTGGTGTGTTAATGATACACGGGCTCACCATACAAACTACTCCGCACGCCAGGCTTGTCGCTGTCTCGGCCCCGCTGTCCTTGTTTCCCGCGTCACCCTAGCCAAGTTCTCAGCGCTGTTGTCACATTTAGCTTCCAGGTAGACAGTTCGGAAGACCTTGCATGGAGACCCGTGTCATCCCAGAGAACGTGATCATCCAAATCTTACTTCTGGAGGAATCCAGGTTTCTAAGGCAGCGTTGCTCCCATATAGAAGTCCAGAGCTATAAATCTCTTGTTCACATGTTCATCGTTTTTCCAAACTGCTCTGTAATTTGCCTAGAGAGGAACCAGCATGCCCAGCAGATATTTTCCTTTGCACTGTTCCTGTTTTTTGTTGAAATTGTGTAATTGTGTCTGAGCTGATCGCTTACTTGAAGCCCTTGCTGCAAGGAAATGCTTGCTTGGAATTTCAGCATTTTGGGGTTTTTTAATTTGTCTGAAGCTTTACACCTTACCATGGTAAGAGCCACTCTAAGTGCAGCATCTTACTTGAACATGAAAATGGGGCAACTGTGGATTGTTCACAGCTGTATTTCCAGTGGATCTTAGTTTTTCCTGAGGTAGAGATGCTTTTATTTTTCATACCTGAATTATTTCCCATGACTTTCTTTTCCATTGTCTATCTTTTTAATTATATTTTGAATGTTTGAAGGAGTTGGACAGAACAGTTTGCTGTGCCTTGTGTGAGAAGGCATTCCCTTGTGCTGGGACTCTTTGGCCTCTCCCATTCCCTTCCTATGCACTGTAGGAAGCAGTGAGTAATTATTCCCTGTTTCCATTGTGCTGCTTTAAGCACATATCCTTCTCCTCAGTTTCATCCTGCAGTTCCCAGGTCTCCGAGGTGAGAAGTGAGCCCCAGTCTTCTGAGCAGCTGCTCATATGGGAGCCACTTTATACCTTTAGTCATGGCTTCAGATGCAGAGCGGAACTGTGCAGCAGTCTATGTGTAAGGCTGCATCTTGGGTTTAAAGAGGCACAGTAACATTTCATTTCCCTTTCCTAGTAATTTCTGAAATTCATTTTACTCTCTTTAGCTGTTGCCAGGTGTTGAACCAATGTTCTTGTATTGCAATGCCAGTGTTTCTTTCCTACATGACAGTAGCTCTTCTAAAGACTGTCATTCTATGTATAAAGTTAGGATTGTTTGCTCCCACAGTCATTCTGCAGACATACTGCCCAATCTTGTTAGTAAATTTTCTTTTCCACATGTTTTGTTTTTTTCGCTTTTCAGATCACTCATGAGCATATTATGTGAAGAAGTCTTAGGACATGTCTCGGCAGGTTGTAGTGTGGCTGTCCTTTCACTGAGCACTCGCTGTTCTACTTCTAACAATTAACTTCTGAGGTTTCCTTTCCTATCCTGTCTGCATTTTTTTTATTTAGAGTGCTCTGTTGAAGGGTCTGAAAGGCAAAGTAGACCATACCAACCTTGTTCACTCCCCTGGCAGCATCTTTACCTAGCTCTAGACTTGTATGGTTTTCTTCTATAAACCCATGTTGCCTGTTTTCCAGAGTGTAATCTTTATGTGTGTATCTGCTAGTTCTGCTTTTTATTATTACTACCATTTTACAGTGATAGTGGTATAAACTTGTGGTGATATGAAATGTACAGCTAATATAGCAAAAAATATTAAAAGGGGAACTTAATTTGCTTACTGTTCATGTTGCATCGTTTTAGGCTGACATCAGCTGGTCAGTAAATGGCATGCCACAAGGGACTATCAAACAGGCCTTAGGATATATTCCAATCATGGTGAAGTCCAAATTGTGCAACCTCTATAGTCTTTCTTCAAAGGAGCTCATGCAGCACCATGAGGAGGAAGAGGTAACAGGGATTTTGTGGGTCAGGAAAATCTATTTCATCTGAGCAGTCTGTCAGGCCAGCTTGTCTTTATAGGACTTGAGCCTTTTTATTTTGTTTCAAGTTTGGTTTGCTGTTTTCTCTGAATGCACCTTGACTGTGGTGGTTCCATGAAGGAGCTTGAAAAGTTTGCAGTCACAGCTGTTGTTGAATACAGGGATCTGTGTGATGCCAATACCTACAGTTTCAGTATAGAACCTCTCAACTGCTACCTGGCAACTGAGGCTGCTCTGAGGGGGCCTCTTTGAAGGTAAAAATTTGGAGAATAGGCATTGAAAGAGACATTTTCATTGCCAGTTGTCTTCTGCAGCTTTTTCTACGTTTCCCCATTAGCATGTCCGCTCTCTGTAATTGCCACAGAACTATTTAGTGCTGCGTTTTGCACTCACAAAAGGAGTGATCAAACTACAAAAGAAAATCAGAAAAATAAGCTTGTAGGTGACCAGATAGAGATATTTTGCTCTGAAAATCCCTCTGACTTATAAACTCAAAATGAGAACTTGAGAGCATTTATTTAAAAACAATTAATGTTAGCTCTTCAAAGATGTCCAGTTGATCACAAAGGTTTTTCAGGTGCTTTTTTTTTTCTTCCTCCATGCTACATTTAGAGTTCATAAGTCTCTGATAAGGAGTGCAGCCTTTCCGAAAGCAGTGCTGAAACATGTCTTGCTATGTTTCCTAGTTAGAACATGAAATGTTTGTTTTTACTGTATAATACAGGCATTTTTTTCTTTTGCTTAAAATTCAGTTCTGAGTTTCTAAGGACATTAAAATATTTTTCTTGTCCTTCCAGGAAATGGGAGGCTACTTTATAATTAATGGCTTAGAAAAAGTTATTAGGATGCTGATTATGCCCAGGCGAAATTTCCCTCTTGCGATGACAAGACACAAATGGAAAAACAGAGGCCCTGGTTTCACAGAGTATGGTAAGATGAACAGTTTCCCGCAGCTTCCTGGTAATAACTGTTTGAGGACAAACAGGTGTGACCATCTGTGGCTGAATTTTGGTAGTTTGTTTTGTTGTAGTTCTTGTATGATGTATATTTTTTTACTACATATAAAAATAAAGGGCAAACAGCACCATAACAGTATAAGCATGAGGCAGGTGCTTGCCCTGTGAGAGCTGTTTGAGCTGCCAATGTGGAGCAAGGAGATTATATTCCAGGCCTTGCAGTGCATTTTACCTTTTGTTATGTGGAAGGTGTAGCTAAAACCCTGTCTTCAGTACAAGTCAGTGTAAACTTCTGAACTTGTTTCATTGATTTTGTTTATCCGTACTTTGGAGTGGCACATTTAATTCACATGAAGCAGAGTGACTAGGTTCTTGGCTGTTCCCTACCTTTGTCATATATTCTCAGCAAAACCAGTTTAAAATAGAATCAAGCCAGAAAATTTTGAAAATTATTTTAAATTCTGCTGTTACCAGCTGCTGATTTGACTGGACCATGGCTCTTGAACACACACTGTAGTTCCACAGTAGTTTATGTCAAGGCAGTGCCAGATTAAATGGTCCTTTTTGTTTTATTTTTCTTTGTCCTGCAGTGAATGGCATGGAACAGGACCAGGAAATACTGCTTCAGCACTGCCACCCAAACACAGAGATGTGAAAACTTGACCTAGAGTGTAATAATAGAATGCCTGTTGCTCTATCTTACAGCCAAAGATTGCAGAGAGAATAGTTGAGGCTTGGGTCTTTCCTTTCTTGAATAGCTTTATGCATCTTCCAGGCCTCTCAGCAAGTGTGCTGGCTGTCCTGAAACACTGTCCTGCTCTGCTGAGAACTGAATTGAGCTGGTGTGTTTATTTGAAATGGCACACTGATGCTGAAGTGAGTGATCTACCTTGTGTTCTCAGCCATCAAGTACCAAAATTTTTCTCATTAATTGTCTCACAGCTGCTTGCACACATTACAGTGATGCAGCCAGTTTTGTACAGCTCACGTTGGTCTTATTATTTTTGCAGGAGTAGTGATGCACTGTGTTAAGGATGAACACACTGCAATAAATATGAACCTTCACTACTTGGAAAATGGCTGTGTCATGGTGAATTTCATTTTTCAGAAAGAGTTGTTCTTCCTCCCCTTGGGATTTGCTCTGAAGGTAAGCAGTGAATGCTCTTGCTTTCTATATTGAATAAATACAGAAGTTTTGCTAAGCATTTTTAAGTAATGAGAAGAAGCTAATTCCATTTTAACTAACTCCTTCCTATACTGGTTGGAGAACAGTAGTCCAAACTGAGTTTATGCATGTAATGTAACACTCATTTGCAGCAGTGGAAGTGTCTGCAGGAATGAGAGAGGATGGAAGAATCACACACGGGTTTTGTGAGTTTCTTGCTAATGTCTGGATGGACAACTTCTGGAAAGTTTGTCACTTACTGTGACAGATCTCCGTAATCTTTTTAAAACAGAATGACAGCTGAATGTTCAATGAATGAACATTAAAGTCAAGTTGTCCCATCTCAAAGCAAACTAGTGAACTGGCTTTCTTTTTTAAGGAGAAAAAAAAATGCTGTTTCTGATTGGAACTGAAAGCAGTGAAGATCTAGAAGCATGTGAGCACCTTTGATGGATGTAAACTGTTGTTTAGACAGCAGGCAGAAGTCTTCCTTGAGCAAAGACTTCAAAAATTCTCCCCTAAAAGCATGCTGTCTCTAGTAACAGAGCCACAGTATTGCAGCTGTGTATTTTACCTACAGCAGCAAAGCCTTAGAGCAAATCAGAGGGCTGTGGCACTACATGATGGAAGCATCACATAAAACAGCATCGGTGACTCTAACTTCTTTCAACAAATTTTATCTTTGTTTCAACAAAAGCAGTCATTGGTGAACTGAGCAGCTTATTTGCTTAACCCTAATATATAGAAACAAGTAGGAAACCATTATAAAGCCAAGAATGTTGAATTGAAATATGAGTTTTAGTGAATGAAGTGCTGAAACTAAAGCTGTTTCTATTTAATAGCCTTCATCAAAAGGCTAAATTGCCCTTTGGTTTGCATAAGTTGTGGCTTTAGACAAAGGTGAGTTAAATTCATGTTTCTAAGTGAGCTTATTCTGTAAAGATACTACCTCAACAGGAGATCATCTCTGGAGTATGTAAGTTTCAGTGTTTTGGTTTTTTTCCCTAAAAGAAACCCACTCCGTGGATTGGGTGTACTTGTGATCATTATCAGGGTATGAATATCCCCTGCATTATGCTCTAAGCACCTCAACCCCAGAGCATTTTTCAGTTTGTGTTGTGGAAAGGCATTTCCAGAAGACTGAAATTATGGGGTGCCTTAGTTCTTTACCTGTATTTTGTAGACAGATGCTATGACCCTATTTTTTTGATCTGATACACTTCTGTCTTTCAGGCATTAGTTAATTTCCCAGACTACCAGATTTTTGAAGAGCTGGTCAAAGGAAAGGAAGGTGACACCTTTTATGTGAACTGCATTACTGAGATGATGAGAGCGGTAGTGGATGCGGGCTGTTTGACACAGCAAAATGTCCTTGAATACCTGGGAAAGAGCTTCAGAATAAAACTCAACCTTCCTGAGTGGTACAGCAATGAACAGGCTGCAGATTTCATTTTGAGGTACATACATATGCATGTAGCAGTGTGTGATGCAGTGTCATTGTATTGAATTTACAGGCAGATGCAAGAGTACTCTGCTGTGTTACCTCACACTTTATTTCGGTTTTCACATGCATTTATAAAACAATAACCAGTGGCCAGTTTTTGATGGGATTCCAGAATATTATGGTGATCTGTATTTGTGGTGTTTCAAATTATGTATTTTAATGGGTTTACGCAAATATTGCCAAAACGGTTTCAGGAGAGGGTATCAGTTGTTATTTAGACATGATTTTTGTGATGTAATTGATGAAAAACATAAAGATTGAGGAAGAGAAGGTTAAAGCTAAGTCTGTGACTGAGGCTCCATATGTTGAACAGAAATACTGCAGTTTGTTATCAGTTTCATGCAGTCACTGTCAACTGTGAATAACTTGTATCTTTTAAAATGGTAGAAAATAGATGCTTTAAAATCTTGCTCCATCTGTGAAATAAGTTAGAAAGCTGTGGAAGAATTAGCTTTGAGACTGTCACTGTGGCAGGTGTTCTACTAAATAATTTATTTTTCTGGTAAAGTAGGCATTTGCTCTTTGAGAGCTTTTTAGCATGTGAAAAGGATCATTTGGGATGCCCAAGTCCTTGAGTACTTGTAAATAGGTAAATATTCTAGTGTGTGATTTATTTGGGTTTTCATTTTTCCTGTGTTTTGGGTTTTTTTTCCTCCAATATGGTCTGTACACTTTGCCTCAGCTGAGGAGATGGAAGAGGAGGAATACTGAAAACATGAATTGGGTTGTAATTTACCTGGACAGAACCTGCCTTCAGAGTTTTGTCTTGTTGTGCAGTGCAGTTGTGAAGGCTTTGATCAAGGACAATTTAGATTAGAAGTGAACAGCTGAAAAAGAATCTTGTGACTGCTGATGGAAGACTGTTGCACTTGTGTCTTGAAGAGCAAGTGATCTCAAGTGTCTTGGAAAGCATTTGACCTGCTTTAGTGGGAATTAGGTGTGGCTTTCCTTTTTTTTTTGTGCTAGTGTGTTGCTTAGCCCACGGTTTTCCACGTGTGGGTTGACAGCAGTAGAGATTTGGACTTTCTGTGGCAGGACACTCACTGATGGTATTAACAGAAATGTTTTGTGGTTTTCTACTAGTTTCCAGCTCAGGTTTGGGGTGGGGTGTGTGTATATGGATATGTGTGTGTGTGTGTGCATGCATGATTGGTCATAGCTACTCTAAAATAACACAGACCTCATCTGTTGACTGGCCACAAATCAAATAGCTATTTACATAAACTGTGTGCTTATAAGGACATCTGACACAGAAGCTTGTAAAATCAATCTTTCACAAGGTTTACCTTCTTTTAAAGTATATTATTAACCAAACTAGACTCCTAAAGTGACAAGCTGATAATTTTTCATCTCAGTCTCTAGGTTTTTATTATTTTTATTATTATTTATTAGAATTTTCATTTCACAAAGGGCAACTGCAGAAACTTATGCCTTTTTAGGCTTTTTGTTGCAAAAAATTGGTTTATGATTATTTAGGAGAAACTTGAAGAACAGCTAGCATGAAGAGATGGTGTTATTGTCCTCCTTCTTTCTCTTCCTTCAGCAAGTGTATCTGCATTCACCTGACAAATAGAACTGAAAAGTTCTACCTCCTCTGTATGATGACCCGGAAGCTGTATGCTTTTGCCAAAGGGGAATGCATGGAGGATAATCCAGACAGTCTCATGAATCAAGAGGTGCTTACCCCAGGACAGCTTTTCCTTATGTTCTTAAAGGTAAGGGCTTACAGGGTTTAAGCCTGTGAATGTGATGACTGTCCAGCCCAGACCCCATAGTGACCATGGGGTTGGGAGAAGTGCAGGAGCCACACACTGAAGAGCTGGGAGCTTGGATATGCTGTGAAGGATGAGACAGTTCTAGATGTAGTGTTATCAGGCAGCATAGTTGAGGAGGGCTTGTCTCAGTATAGGGTGCTAAATATGCTGAAGAAAAGCCTATATAAAACCTGAAATAAAGAGCAAATTGAAGTGGCCCATGCAGGATGGGAGTCTGACAAAGGAGGAATACTGATCTTTCTGGTGTTTGAAGAGTGTTTTGAAACAGTATTCTTACATTGTATCAGTTGATATGGGAGTGGTAAAGATCTGCCTTGCTGTGTGGCTGCTTTTTCACATGGCAAATGTGCAAGAAAATAACAGTCCCTGCCTCCCCCCTATTCCAAAAGTGATGATTCATGATGTTGTCATCGTGCTCACATCTTTAAATTCTTTTATGCATCAGAAAGTTGATAGCATACTTCTGACTTACACAATTAACTTATTACTAAACTATTTCAGTTCAATGTAAATTCAGTTTATTTCTAGGGATATTTCATTTTAGGATACTGTTAGGAAAGTAGTCCTGTTCAGAAGCTTGATTGCCCCATGAAGCTCATTGTGGAATGGTAGTTCTCATCCCCAACTAAAGATAATTCCTTGAATTATTAGATAATTCTACTTTAATATTTCTTCTCCCACTTAGCCCAAATTTTCTTTAGCATTATTTTGTTGAAAGACTATTAAAACCTCTCTACTACCTGAGTGATTTGAAAGTGACTTTGGGGAAGCATTTTAGTGCTATGTGAAACAGCCACCAGTAACTAGAAAAAGTTGCTTTCCTGCCTCGCCCTGTCAGATCAGCAGGAGAGTGAGTTAACAGCCCCTTTTTTGAATTCAAAGATCCTGAGTAGTCTAAAGCATACTATATATGGTGGCTTCTCACTAAGAATTCAAAGCATTGATGGGTGTCTCATGTATTTTTCCCTGTTTCTTTAATATCTACGATCACAGCAGTGATTAAATTACAGATGAAAAGGAAATCCAGTCTGCTGTCTCTGATTGTCTCAGCAACATTTAAATATTGTGTTCCCACGGCCTTCAAGTTCGAGTTTCTAAACAGTATTTTGGTTCATCACTGTATTTAGCATATTCTTGTGGTCAGATTATACATACAGTTTCTGCTTCAGGTTTTGTTTGTGCTTTATGAAATTCTATACTGCATTGCCAGACTTATCACCAGTCTGGATGGAAGTCATTACTAAGCTGTTGCCTGCGTGTTTTCCTTCCAGTTGTGTTGACATGATACCATCAGCATTTTGATAGAATGAAGTCGGTGTGGGAAATAAGGCTGGAAAACTGTCAGTTCTGAAAAGTTATCCATTCTGGTTGATTTCAGAGGACTTCAGTAGCATGTGCAACTGAGGTGAAGTTCTAATTTGAGCCTTTATTTTCCTGTTTTAAATTGAAATCTTTCCCTTTTAATCCATAGGAGAGGCTTGAAACCTGGTTGCAGTCTGTTAAGTTTGTTTTGGAGAAAAGAACGGAAAAGGCAGATATGAGCATAAATGCAGACAGCTTGGTGAAGGCGTTCAGCCTGGCACCAGACTTCACCAAGCCATTTGAGTATCTTCTTGCAACTGGCAATCTGCGATCAAAAACCGGTAAATCTGCAGGCTTAAGAAGCCTTTTTTCTTTTTTTCCTGTATTGACAGAATGAGGAACAACATAAAACTGAGCTCTTAACTGAAAATAACTGCTTGGTGGCAGACATTGTACACTCTCACTGAATTAGTGAAAGGGGTTTGAGGGAAGATGTAGCCAAGGAAATAGGCAAGATTTCTCAAGAGGCATAGGCATTTTGCACAGTATAAAACAGGTTAGTTATTAAAGCAAAGACTTTACCCAAAGAAGTAGTTGAAATGAAATTTAGCATTGTCCAAAACAGCAACTATATTTTGATTTCTTTTCCCAAAGGCTATTTCTTCTAACTTAGAAGGTACAATGTAAGACAAAGGGCATTTTTTAACCAGAACTGCCCCATTAGTCATGTGTGGTTAAATGGAGAGAAATTGCTTTGCGAGTATATTTCAAATTTATCCAATGCTTCTCTGAAATGTCTAGTGTGACAATGTTATACTGTTGTAGTGGAGTGCCAGTAGAAAATGAAATTAGATTAAAAGGCTGCAGAATTTTGGAAAAATGTACCAGCTGCAAATTCCCAGTAGCTTCACTGGGAATTACTTTGATGTGTTTGTGAAAGGAACTGGATTTTAAGCAATAGCTTGGACTTTAAAGTCTCTAGGTCTTTTATGGGTTCACTGAGTTGTTTGCACACATGTACATCTCTTGCTAGGATCCACAGTGAGCATCTTTAGGGCTTGTCAGTGGAAAAATAAGAAACTGCCTTGTAGTATCATACTGCATTTGTTGAAGCTGGATGGCATCCTGATATAAATTTCAACTTTGTTCCTAAGGCCTAGGCATGTTACAGGACAGTGGTCTCTGTGTGGTGGGGGACAAGCTGAATTTCATCCGCTACCTTTCCCACTTCCGCTGCATACATAGAGGGGCAGCATTTTCCCAGATGAGAACTACAACTGTCCGCAAGCTGTTGCCTGAATCCTGGGGGTTCCTGTGCCCTGTGGACACGCCAGATGGAGAGCCCTGCGGTCTGATGAACCACATGACAGCTGTGTGTGAAATAGTGACAGAGATGGTGCCCGTGACAGACATTCCACCTTTGTTATGTTCCCTAGGTATGTTTTACTGGCTTGATCATTTAATGCAGTCTTCCTTTTTACCTCACTGCCCTGCCAACCCGTATCTAGGAAAGGTTCTCCGCACAGCATCACAGTACACTGTTAAGTTGAGAAGGTGAAGTCAAGTTGAACCTGTACTTACTGTGCTTCTGCTTCGTGGTAAATAACCTATTGTATAGGTATGTCAGCCTTTTGGAGAGTGTAAAGTTCAATGTAAATGTCTCTTAGCTATGCGCTGTAAAGTGAAGATGTTCACTTAAGCACAAAGAATTGCACGGTACCAGCTCTTAAGAAACTGGACTAAGCAGTAACTTTGTAATGCTGCTGGTGACTTGAACTGCAGCATACTTGTGATTGCTACAATAATGGGAATCCTTATTTCTATTAGAAAAATGGAGAGGGGAATGGCATTCTTAGTTGTGAATGTTTTATATTTTCCAATAAATACGCTATGGTTTTGTCCTGAATTTTTTGATGTCTCAGAAAGTTTTTTGGTGTGAATTGAGGCTTCGTGCAGAAATAACAATTTATGTGTTTTATTTGCTTTTTTGACTGTTTTTTCTGCCAACTCCCTCTTCTCACAGGTGTCACCCCCATTGATGCGACTCCAAGCAAGCCGTATGCAGAGTGCTACAGAGTTGTGTTGGATGGCTCTGTGGTGGGCTGGGTAGAAGGGGAGCTGGCTCCTGAGCTTGCGGAAACCCTCCGCCGTTTCAAGGTTGTTCTTGTTTAAAATGTTTCTTAGCTGAACATCCCCAATATGCAATGGTCAAAAAATAGACATGTTTGGAACTTTTTAGGCTTCCATGTATTTATTTTTTTAAATCTGACCCAATATGTTATCTTTGGCTGTATATTAGTATTGGAGAGGGCTTTTCTGTTTTGCTTTTTTATATCCATATGTTTTATCTGTTGATTTATGAGGTCATAATTTTTAAAAGAAATTTCTTTTTCTTGGGAAAAAAAGGTAGATGTATTCTGTTCTTTTTTTGGTGGAAATTTTTCTGGAAGTGTTTTTAAGATCTTTTCTTCATTGTTTTTTATTAGTGGTTACACCTGTGGTTGCCGTATTCATTGTGTAACCTGTTGGATGCAGTTAAACTAAACCAGTGTTGGTTTGTGTTTCCAAATTTGTGTTTCTTTGTACAAATAGATAACACAAGAGAAGAGGTTTCCTGGACGGGCAGAAGTGGTCCTTATCCCAATGACAGGAAAACCCAGTCTGTATCCTGGGTTGTTCATTTTTACTACCCCTTGCCGGATGGTGCGGCCTGTCAGAAACCTGTTCTACGGAAGGAATGAATGGATTGGTACTCTGGAACAGGTCAGGTTTGCATATTTCCTTGCTACAGAGGTATCTGGCATCAAAAATTGGTTTGGAAAATATTTGTGAAAGGAGTTGAGGATGGGGCATAAGGAGCTTGTGTTGAAGAGCTAGAGTAGGTGACAAAAGGGTTTTTTTCATCTCCTGCTAATTGGTTTCCAGTAAATGTCTTAGATGGACTCTAGAGATCTTTCTGAGATCTTGAAATCTGCTATCAGTATTAACTCTGTGGAGATGAAACATTGCTGTCTTGTGTGTACAGTGTCATCATGTGTTTCATTGTGTTCTCCAAATTGTGCATGGGCAGCCACACAGTGGATTGCTAGGGAGCTTGCCCATTTGAAACAATTAAAATGGGAGACAGAAAGGAGGACAAGTTACTGCAGTTTTGTATTTCCAGACTTTCTTTCCTTGCAGCTAGTCTGTGATTCATGATAGGTAGTTTAATAGCTGTCTGGCTTTTCTTGTCTGCTACTAAGGTGCAGACAACAACAGCTAAAAATGAAATGGATAAAAGGCCATCAGAGACAGCTTTGATTTGCTTCCTTCTCTTTAAAAGAAGGAAGTGAACAAGCATTGTCCGATTTGATGCTTGCAGATCTTCATGAACGTGGCCTCACTGGAGTCGGAGGTGACGCCCGGAGTGACCACTCACCAGGAACTCTTCCCTCACAGCATTTTGAGTGTGGTGGCCAACCTCATTCCCTTCTCTGACCACAACCAAAGTCCACGAAACATGTACCAGTGCCAGATGGGTAAGTGCTGTAGTACTGAGTCCTGCAAATCCATAGGCAAGGAAGAAGGTGGAAAGAAATCCTCTTACATGTCTGTTCCAGTGTGTCTTCCCATGTACCCAAGTAACACCTCTTCCCAGACATTGTTTCAGCATTAAGGTTGATGAACAGCCATTTTTTTCACGTCAAAGTAAATGAAGTCAAGTTAGTCATCCTGGCTGCCTTCCAGTGGGTAGTCCTAAGTTGTTGCACTCATGTTGCCTTCCTTAAGCCTTTAGTAAGTTTTGTTTATTTTTTTCTTAAACTATTAGTTTAGTTTATTCTTAGACTATTTTTCTTAAACTTTGAAGTTGTTGATCATGTGGAGAAGTGTAGAGCACTGCAGTAGCAGTTTGGTGGTGTTAGTGTCTGACACCTGTGCTGCCAACAGTCCTCTCATCCTCACAGCTGATGAGTTACCTGCTTCTGACTGGTACATGCAGTAAGTGTTGTGCAGAACTTAAGGTGAGGTTTCCTTGTCACCTTTTCTGAGACAGTGACAGCTGTCTTAACACTGCCGCTGTTGAGAGGACATTTACTGGGCATCTGTTGCAAGGGAGTAATACAGCACTGTGGCAACAGGGTGAGTGTTTTCTGAAAAATACTTGACAAAGATTTGGTTGTCTGAAAGAACTTGGGTAGGATATGTAGTGGGGTTTCAATCAGCTGATTTGCAAGAAGCTTATTAAAAAAAGACAGGCTAAAAGGAAGTTTTTGGGTAGGGGCTTGAAGAGAGCAGGTCCCATTACCTTAACACCTCTAGTATATTGAATTTCTGACAGTATTATTGAAAAGATGTCCTTAAAACACTATCATATTATCGTACTTTTCTAAAACTACCAACGTGACTATATTTAAAACTCTTTTCTCACCAGTATGTTTACAGTGCAGAAGCAAATGCTTTTTGGCCTGGAAATATGTAACATGTGCCTCACTATGGGAAACCCTGGGGAGAAGACACAGACACAACCACCCCCAAAAAACCAAACCAAAACAAACCACAAACAAACAAAAAATTCCCAACTAAGCAAAACCACCAAGCATAGTGGGGATTTTTAAATTGCAGAGAAGAAAACAAAAATAGTCCTTATGAAATGAATTGAGTGTTGTGGTTCATAGAAAATTTTTCACTGGCCTTAGGGCAGTTACTAAATTCCAAGGCTTTTAAGATTGATAATCCCTCTAAATTGTAAGTATTTTGAGCTTTTTTCTTAACAAGATACATAGAAGATGAAATGTACATTAATTTTGAATTTATCTTGAATAAATACAAGTTTTTTTCCTCCTTTCTTTCCTTCCTTCCTTCTAGGAAAGCAAACCATGGGGTTTCCAGTTTATAACTACAAGGATCGTTCGGATAACAAGCTGTACCACCTTCACACTCCCCAGAGCCCTCTGGTGCGGCCCAGCATGTATGACTATTATGGTATGGACAGCTATCCGGTCGGGACCAATGCAGTCGTAGCTGTCATCTCCTACAGCGGCTATGACATGGAAGATGCAATGGTAAACTACCAAAAGGAGAAATCCTGCTGTCCTGTGAAAGAATTTCATGTGGGGAACTGGGAAGAAGGATGGTACCTAGCTGAGAAGACCATGCTTTCTGCTTCTGCTAGTCTTCACACTTTTTGGGCAGATTTGGGAGCACACTGGTTAAGTGTTGTTACAGCAGGTAATGCTGGAGGTACTGGGACTAGAGCGGAGCTCCCCTGTGCAAGGCAGCTCAGTATTTCCAGCATTGAAAAATACTGGGGTTACAGGAGGACTGAGCAATTCGGAACAGTGACTTGTTGGGAGGCTTTGATTAGGAAATCAGTATTCCATTCTGATCTGATGCTTACCTTGTAAATGCTTTCATTTTTTGAAGTTACCGGCAAGTCTTTAACAGGCCTTTGTTTCTTCTTTTTAGATTGTGAATAAATCTTCCTGGCAGAGAGGGTTTGCTTATGGAAGTGTTATCAAGATGGAGAGCATTGACCTTTCTCTTAAAGCCAGTAGGGCAGGCGATAATTTAGTATTCGGCATCAGGCCTGGTGATCCAAACATTATGGAGAAGCTGGATGCTGATGGACTGCCTTTTGTTGGGTCTATTCTACAGCCTGGAGACCCATTTTACAGTTTCATGAACCTCAACACAGGGGAGACCTTCACAGTGTACTATCCGTAAGTACAGTTTGTCTATCCAGGCTCTGCTCACGCAGTAGTGAGAGCAGTTGGCCCTTTTCCTCTGGGTGTTCCCTTTTCTCGTAGTGTCCATGTCTTAACAGAGAATATGAAGTTCATTCTGTAGGTGACTCCCATACATGGATCACATCTTTTCTCTAAGCCAATATGTGCTGCAGATCTGACTTACCCCAAGAGGAGTCTCTGAGGCGAGTAAAAAAGCATTTGCAGAAATGTTTTGCTGTCTCCTGAGGACTGCTCCTCTGCCCATGCCACCCAGTCATTTTTCGTAGCATTTTGTTAACTGACTTGCATAAGGTGTTCTGTCTAAAAAAACCAAAAGAAACGCTGAACAGAAAAAGAAAACAAAGTGCCTGATTGCAGAGGTTTGCCAGAAAACCTTTTAAGCAAAGTTGTTACAAGATTAGGGGTTCAAAGAGCATTTCTGTTAACATTGCACTGCTAAAATATTAAAATATGCCAACTACACCACTCCATCCCCCTGGAATATTTCAGGGATAAATTTTATAAGATTTTTGACCTTCAGTTGATCAGTTGAAAGAAAGAAGAATGCTGAGGCTTTCATTAAAATTCTTTTAATTCTTTCAGGAAAGGGAAGCAAAAACATTGACAAAGCCTAGCGTATTTAAGTGCATCCTGCACTTCCAGTTGTCTTGAGAACTTTGAGTTTTCCGCGTGTACCTCTACAACCCTGACAAAGTGAGGATAGTGCTGTGTAATTACGTTTTGAAGGCAAATTAGTTTGAGAAGCACTTGGGTGACACAGTAACTGGCATTAATGGGCAGGCAATTGTTTATTCCTCTGTAACAGATGCTGCCCTGGCTGCACTGGGGAGTGTGCTGTGGACTCACAGAATTAGTCAATCTGGTCACAGAGCAGGACTAAGAGACTCAGCACATTACCATGTGGGGATCTGTAAGCTCAGCCTTATACTTGTCCTCTGGTTCTCCTCAGCACTCTTGTGCTAGCCTGGCCTTAGTTCAGGTTCCTTATCAAGAGAGCCATTTTACCTCTGTAACATTCAGCTTTTGCTCATTCTCAGTCCAGATGAGGTAATTATTTATGTTTCTACAGAGATATGATGCTCCCAGCTCTCCTTGTTGGCTCCTGCTCCCAATTTGCCCCAATGGCTTGGGGGCTTAAGAGGGAGTTCTCCTTACTGTCCTAAGTGCTGCATATGCTGCTAGACCATAGGCACGGGCTTGGGAGGACAGAGGCTTTGACTTTAAAAGTCTGAACAAGGTTGGAAGAGGCTTATTGTGCTGGTTTTGGCTGGGGTAGAGTTAACTTTCTTCGCAGTGGCTGGCATGGTGCTGTTTTTGAAACTTGAAACACAGTTTTCTCTTTTTTTTCCTCTTTCTTTTTTTTTTTTTTGAGATGGCCTGTGTTGGTTGCATGTGGACATGACAAAATAATAGCTTTGAAACAGAAGCTAAACTTAGGTACAGGCCTTCTGCAAACATGTGTTCATTAGGACTTCAAAGGAGAAAAAGAAAAATAGCTTTGTCTTAAAATGGGACAAAAAGTATTCCTCAGCAATCATCTCCAAAATAAGTAAAGAGTTTTTCCTGAAAGCTCTATAACAACAACTAAGCCTGAGCAGCCTGGAATATCAGGCTGTGGGCTCATCTGGAGAAGGAACACCCCTGAACAAGGCACTTGTTGGCAAAACTCACACTTTGCCTTCCCTTTCTGATTTGAACTTCCCTCTCTGCTAAACAACTGAACCTGATATATTATTTTAGTATCCCATCAATATGGTGTGGATTTATTGGGGGTAGGGAGAGAGACTGCTGCCTTAACACAAAGGAAATGGCCGTAGGATGCAGTTTGTCAGATACAAAGTGTGATACAGATGAACCAGGTCTAAATGATCTTTATTTTAAATCGTGGGTGGTACATGACCTGCTGACCTGGAAGTTGTAGCTGAATGGCATTTGTGAGATGCCCTTGTATTGCTTCCTTACCCTAATTCTTACGCAGTCAGATTTGCTTTGCCACTGAATAGTACTTTGAATAACAGTGGTGTTTCCCAGCTGTCCCAAGGCATTTTATAAGAACCACGAAATGGTTTAGGTTTTTTGCTTAATTTTTCTTTCCTAGCTAAAAATTATTAACACACCTGACACCTTTGCTGTGGTTGTTTTTCCACCTATACAGGAATAAGGAAGTTGGCATTGTAGACAGTGTCAGGTTATGCAGTAATGAACGTGGCACTGGGAAGTTCAAGAAGGCTTGCATCACTGTGAGGGTTCCCAGAAATCCAACTGTTGGAGACAAATTTGCCAGCCGTCATGGGCAGAAAGGTATCCTGAGCCAGCTCTGGCCGGTTGAGGATATGCCATTCACAGAGAACGGGATGGTTCCAGACATCCTCTTCAACCCTCATGGCTTTCCCTCCCGTATGACCATTGGGATGTTAATTGAGAGCATGGCGGGGAAGTCAGCAGCATTGCATGGTGTCTCCTATGATGCCACTCCCTTCACTTTCACAGAGAAGAAGTCTGCTTTGAAATACTTCGGTGATACTTTAGCAAGCGCGGGTTATAACTTCTTTGGGACAGAAAAGATGTACAGCGGCATTAGCGGCCTAGAGCTGGAGGCAGAGATCTTTGTGGGAGTGGTGTACTATCAGCGCCTGCGCCACATGGTCTCGGACAAGTTCCAGGTGAGAACAACAGGGCCTCGAGATGCAGTCACCAACCAGCCTGTCAAGGGGAGAAACATGGAAGGTGGTATTCGCTTTGGTGAGATGGAGCGGGATGCTCTACTGGCTCATGGCACATCTTTCCTGCTGCAAGACCGCCTGTTCAACTGCTCCGATGGCTCCATAGCCTATGTGTGCACAAGCTGTGGCAGCATGACATCTCCTGTGCTGGAGAAACTGCCCCACTCTTCTGTGGCAAGCAGCAGGAGGTACTCTTGCTCAGTCTGTAGCGAGGTGGACTCAATTGAGATTGTCCCTGTGCCCCATGTCTTCCGTTACTTTGTGGCAGAGCTGGCAGCCATGAACATAAAAACAAAGCTCAAGGTGGAGTAGCTCTGTCCTTAGCAAGGCAGTGCTGGTCTTTGGAGGAGGCATGTGTCAGTCCTGCCTTTGCCTCTGAGAGTTTCAAGTGCTAAGCCAGTTGTCGGGTTCATCTAACATTTGCAAGATTAATTTGATGTTTGTTTTGAGATAGAGTGGTTGCCAAGCTGTACGGAGGGGAAACATGGCTCTGTTGAAGTTCATTTGCATTTCTTAAAGGCTCACAAGCTATCAAAATGCAGTGTACGGAAATCAAGCAGTATTGATGCTCCCACTAGGCTCCTGGGTTGAGAGCGGTGGACTTTGTCCTTTGAGTGCTGGCTGCAACTGCAGAGATGAAGAGGTCATAAAACAGCATGAAGTGGATGCTGGAAATGACAAAAAAAAATAGATATATTTTGGTTTTTGAAGAAAAATCCTCGGAAAACGTATGCCTTAGTGATGAGTATTTGTTAAAGTCATTGGTTGTGTTTTGCTTTGCTTTATTTTATTTTCATGCATGTGCCCTAAGTCATGAAGAAGGCACAAAGTTCTGCACGAAGGCACAGCCCTGACTGCAAATCATCAAGGTTGCCCTGTCAGTCGTGTCCTCGGAGTGCTTGGTGTCACCAAGCCCAGCATCTGTCTCGGTGCAGTGCCACAGTGCTGGGGGTTGGGGTGTTTTCTTGGTGCGTTTGGCTGAAGAAAGCAGAGACCTTTCCAGCCTGGCTCTGACCCTGAATCACGGTCATGCTGCATGGACACTGTGGGACGGGAGCTCATCGTGTGCCCCTCAGTGCACAGCTGCCCCGCTGCCAGCCAGCCCCATCCCAGGTGTCCTCCGTTTCCCTCCGCCCCCCCAGACCGCCTCGGGGCAGAGGTGGCCAAGAATTCTTTGGTACGTTTCTACATCACCTTCCGTCAGCGCCGGGGTGGGGATGGTGCTCAGGGCTCGGCAGGGTCGGGGCGGTGCTCCCAGGGTTTGGCGGGCGGCGGCAGACGGGAGGCGGTGGGGGTGTCCCCGGTGGGCGAGGCGAGGGGNGTACCACCGGCGGAGGGGACGGCACTACTGCGGCGCGGGGAGCGTGGTGCCGCGCCAGCCCCGGTGATGGGCGGCGCAGGTGGTGCCGCGGGCGGGGGCTGAGCCCTCGGCAGCCCCATGCGCCGCAGCCGCCATGGAGGTGCCCCGTGTGCTGCTGGCTGCCGCTCTGCTCCCGCTTCTGCCCCGTGAGTACCCCCCAAGAAGCCCCACGACAGCCCCAGGGGCGGAAGGGTCGGGTGTCATCCACAGCCTGGGTGTGGAGAATGAGCACCGCCGAGCTGGCAAGCCGTGCTGGGTGGGACGTGTGAGGGATGCAGTGCCCCTAAAACCTGCCTTCCCCAGTTCACAGAGCGGCCGTGCCACTGCCCACCCTGGCCCCGCCGCTGAGCATGGTGGTGGCCGGGCAGCGCCGGCGGCTGGTGGTCTGCGTGGTGAGCGACCTAGCCCCCAGCTCTGGCCACGCTGTCTGGATCTCCAGTGGGAATGGCAGCGTCCTGCCGTCCTTTGCCTACGGGACCTCCCAGGAGGACGGTGGCACCGTCTGCTCCATCTCCCTCCTCTCCAACGACCCCCCAGCCGAGGGAGAACTAGCCTGCCATGTCGGGGCCAACAGGACCTCCCCATCCCACAGCTCCAGCCCCATCCGCATCACGGGTATGACCTTACTGCCACCCCCTCTGCCTGCGTTGCCCCCTGCTGCCCAGCCTGGTTGCTGCCCCGGTGGCCCCCGAAGAGGGGGGTGGCAGCGCCTCTGGGGCCAGCAGGGAGCAGGTGTGAGGCCCTGCGGGCCAACGTTGCTGCCCCAATCGGCAGGCACAGGAAGGGGTTTGTGGCCAACCCTGCTGCACACCTGGTGTTGGGCTGCCAGAGACTCCCCAACTGCTCTTTAATCCCACAGGCAATGAGGAGGCAGCAGAGCTGTGTCTTGGTAGTACAGCCGGTGAGTCTCTGGTCCCTGCCATGGTGGGAATGTCAAATATTGGGGAGAAACCTCTGCTGGGCTCCTGGCAGGGGCTTGACTGGTGCTGTTGGGATGGGTTTTCCCAGAGTGTCATGGGACTGGGGAGAAGAGAAGCTCCATCTTGGTGGGGAGGATGGGAAAGGTGGGTCAGAGCCAGCCTGCCCTCAGGGACAGAATGAGGGTAACATGAGTTGACTTTGGGACACGTAAGACTCCCAAATTCCCCCATGGTAGGGCTGAAGGGGACATGGGTGCTGTGCAGTGTCTGTGGCAGGCATCACCCCCTCCCTTCCATTGCAGTGTTCCCAGACCACGCCTTGGCAGCTCTGCTCATAGCTGTTCGGGTGGTGCTGCTGAAGGTTGTGCTCTCTGATGTCCTCCTCACCTCCATCCTCCTTGCCCAGAGCTGAGACCCTGGGCAGATGCCCATCCCTGAAGGGTAAGTCCCCCTCGTTTGGCCTAAGGGTATGGGAGGCACCTGGAGAGGGGACCCCCAAATGCAGAAAGCAGGGAGAGACCCAGTATTGTTTGGGAGGGTGCAGGGTAGGAATCTTGTGCTGGGTGGACAAGAGATAGGGGCTGCCATGTTTCAGTCGGTTGCAGGGTCCCGGAATTACCTGAAGGGTGGGAAGGGACCGCAAGGTACTTCGGGGGGAAGGTTCCCATAATTCCAGGGTCTGCGGAGGACTCCGAGGAAGGTGGGAGTCGGGGAGGGGACCCCGGGCACGGCCCTTCGCACCGGGGCCACGTGGGCGCCCTCCCTCCCCGTGGGCGTTCGGCGGGACCGCCTGACGGGGCGGTGTGCCGCGCGCCGCTGGGATTGGCTGGCGACGGCGAGCGGGGATTGGCCGAGAGGGCCACGCGCGCCGCCGGGATTGGTCGGCGGGGTCGATCTCCATGGTTACCGGGCGGGGCGTGGCGGGAGCGCGCCCC
Source organism: Sclerurus mexicanus (assembly GCA_013396755.1). NCBI lineage: Eukaryota > Metazoa > Chordata > Aves > Passeriformes > Furnariidae > Sclerurus > Sclerurus mexicanus. The sequence goes on along the minus strand of VWZF01000452.1, from coordinate 197,092 downwards.
GGAAGCGGAGCCATGGCGGCGCCGGAGGGGGCAGCGCTGCTGATGCTGCTGATGGTGGCGGCGCTGGCGGGGGGCGACGACTCGGACTGGGTGCGACTGCCCAGCAAATGCGAGGGTAAGCGGGGCCGCGGGGGGCCGAGATGATCGGCCGCCACCCGCTCGGGACGGGGGTTGCTGGTGTGAGACTGCGCCACTGCGGGCTGCCCCTCTGCCCGCCTCCTACCCGCGGGCAGCGCTGTTCACGGTAGGCACTGATCGCCTCCCGGTTCGTAGCTGGGGCTGCTCGTCTCTGCTGCTCACAGTTCGTCTCCGTGATGCTTCCTCTCTGAATAGCTCCTTGGTTCACAGGCAATCCGGGGCAGGTCGTGATGGACATTTGCTGTTTGCTGCTGTTTCCTCTGTCTTTGCTGTGCAGGGACATGTGGAGCTGGACAGCAAAGAGAAAATAAAGAAATGTGGAGCTCTTTACAAAGCTTTCCCTTTTGGGGTAGCAGCTCTGGAGACATTAATGTCCAAGCACTGCTGTGACACTTGTGTAACCTCAGAGAAGCATCAGAGTGAGCACTGACCAAGCTCTGCTCCTCTTCCTGCCCAGGCTTGGAACCTGTGTCAGCGTGCAGCAATAGCTGTGGGCAGCACCTGGATAACTGGACCCAGCAGTGAGCGCTCCTGGCATGTGTGGGGACACTGCAGCAGGTATGGTGTGGAAAAGGACATCCTCGAGGCCTGAGTCCAGAGGGGCTGCAGGAAGGAACCCTGAGAATCCCACCTGAGAAATGTCTGCAGCCACCTCCAGCTCCTCGTGCCAGCAGAGAAAAGATTGTGCAGGAGATGCATACAGGGCTTCTCAACACGTGTATGGGAGCTTTGAAGAAGCCACTGTGCTGTCTTCCTGCCTGTGGCATGTCTCTCCGCTCACACCATTGCCTGGGAGGAGACACAATGTCTCACTGCTGTCAGACCATTCCTGTTGGGCCTTGTCCCTTCTCCTAAAGTGGGGCTTGAAGAAGCGGTGACTCCTGGCAAACAGGAACCCACAGCATAGGACAGAGCTTTCTCCAGCCTCCTGTGACTCTAGTTTCAGGGGAGGAAGAGCCACACCATGCCTGGCTTTGATCATTCCAACACGGTGCCTGCTTTCCACCTCTCCACGTTTCCAGTTGTAAAACCCTGAGATATTTCTCCTCTCTTTTTCTGTAGCTCTGTTGGGCTCTTTTTACATAAGAAATAAAGCTTTTTTTTTTTACTTTTATAAAAAAACCCATGCGCTGTGTTCTAAAGCTGTTGGTGCTGTGGTCTGTGCTGCAGTGTTGCTGAAGCTCATGGTCTCTCTGGTGGTGACATAGTCCATAGTCAGCACCTTGCCCTGCCACCGAGTCTGCTGGGCCCTGCCAGCTGCTTGGTCCCCAGCACAGTCCCTGTGTCCCCAGAGCACTGAGGGAACCATTACTGGGTAAGATGTGCTGTGGTCGTGAGGAGAAACTGTGACTCAAGCTGGGACTTGCATTGTGAAATATCCTGTCCTCTTCAAAGAGGAAGAGAGCAGATTGTGGTGTGGAGGTAGAAGCTTCAGGGGGAAACCTGCAGGCAGAACTGTCCCTGTCTGTCTTCCCAGCTGTGCTGTAGCAACTGAAGCATCGTTTTGGGTGTTCCTGCTTCAGGAATTCTCCAGTGGAAGCAGTTGAGCCATTCCTGGTTATTTCTTTCAACAGCCAAGATGTGTTTTGTGCTCACAGATTTAGTGTGCCTGGCTCCTGGTGCTGGTTTCTGCTGCTGTCCCAGGTGCTCTGTCATGCTGCCCATCAGAACAGTGACACCCTCTAACTCGCCTATGCTCTCCTTGCAGTGTGCAAGTATGTGGCTGTGGAGCTGAAATCCGCTTTTGAGGAGACTGGCAAGACCAAGGAGGTGATTGACACCAAGTATGGCTTTCTGGATGGGAAGGGCTCCGCTGTCAAGTACACCCAGTCGTAAGTGGAAGTGGGATGGGGGTTTCCTGCTGCTGTCGCTGCCAGTGGTCTGCAGATCCAAGGGTTTTGGGAGGGTCACCCTGTGCCTGGGCTGTTCCTGGGTGGCCATGCTAAGCCTGAGCCCTCCTCTTCATGCAGGGATATACGATTAATTGAGGTGACAGAGAACATCTGCAAGCGGCTGCTGGATTACAACCTGCACAAGGAAAGGAGTGGCAGTAACAGATTTGCAAAGGTGAGGGCTGTCCTCCAGTTCCTTACTGCCAAATGTCCCTCGGTCATCCTGCACTGCCAGGATGATAAACCACGATCATTTCTTCCCATCCTCTGAATCCCCTGCCAGTGCCCAGCATGCGAGGCCATGCTGCCCCCCAAGTCAGGTGTGGGATGCTGTCTTTGGTGGTGGTGGGCAGGTGGAGGGAACCAGGGGCTGTCTTTCTGTTGGTTTTGGAATCAGGTTTGCAGAGGGGGACTTGTTACCACTTGAACTCCCTCCTGGTAATGCTGATGCCCCAGGAATCCTGACTTTGTCTGGCTTGGATGTTCCTGCACTGCTGGGCAGGGGTTGTGTTGCTGACACTGGGAGGGGAGAGCAGCAGCCCCGTGGGAGGAGCACCACCTCACCAGGCAGCACTGTTCCTTCAGGGCATGTCGGAGACATTTGAGACCCTGCACAACCTGGTGCACAAGGGTGTCAAGGTAGTGATGGACATCCCCTACGAGCTGTGGAACGAGACCTCCGCTGAGGTGGCTGACCTCAAAAAGCAGGTACCCAGACCAGTGGGATTGGCCGCTGTGGCTGCTATGACTCGGTGGGCTGGAGTAGAGTGGGAGAGAGAGTCTGGGGGTGTCCTACTGGAAGCAGGGTGCTGGCAGGACCTGCTGCTCTGGCCCTGCTGCACCAGCACATGTCTGGAGCTGAGCTCTCCTCTCTGCCTAGTGCGACGTGCTGGTGGAGGAGTATGAAGACGTGATCGAGGACTGGTACAGGCACCACCAGATGGAGGATCTCTCCCAGTTTCTCTGTGCCAACCATGTGCTGAAAGGGAAGGACACAAGTAAGTCCTAGCTGCTGCCAGGGGCCATGTAGGAGTGCTCAGAAGGGGAGAGGAGGCTTGCCCGGGCACAGGAAACCCTGCCTCTCCCTCAGAGCCCACTCTGCTTCTCTCTTCCCCAGGCTGCCTGGCAGAGAAGTGGACTGGCAAGAAGGGTGACTTGGCAAGTGTGGGGGAGAAGCAGAGCAAAAAAAAGAGCAGGAAGAAGAAGAAAAAGGACCAGAAGGATGAGAGTGAGGGAGCTGCCAGCCTCCTGGACACAGGGGAAGCCCTGGAGGAGGGAGTGCAGGAAAAGGCTCCGCTCACCCACAGCCCAGGTGATGAGCTGTAGACATGCAGCCTCAGCCCCCCGGGCCACCTGCTCTGGGGTTTCAACCCGCTGTGCCTGTGGGTACCAAAGGAAAAGGGACTTGCAACCCGAGACAGACCAGAGGGCCTGGCCCTGCCTTGCCAGCCCGGGTGTCATCCTGCGATTTGGTGTCACGGAGCCGCGAATCCAGCCCTGGTGCCTCTCTCCCGGGGGCTCCAGCTCTGGAAGGCCGGGAGTGCTGCCCCGGCGCCGGCACTTCCCACCCAGCCGGGACTGTAAATAAAGACGTTTTCCCCAGAGCCGCTGCTGCCGGCCCTGTTCCGCCCGCGGTGCCGAGGCAGGCGCAGATCGTGCTGCGGCGGGCAGGATGAAGAAGCGCTGCCGCCGCCCTCCCGGCGCGGCTCCCAGCGGAGGGTCCCGACCCCGCCGGGCCGAAGGTCGGGGTCGCGGGGGGCGGGGACTGGCGGGGGGCGTGGCTCCGGGAGGGTACAGAACGGGGGCGGTCGGAGCGGCGATTGGCGGGGCCGCGGGNTCCTCGACGTGGCCTGCGGCACCGGGTGAGGCACCGCGCCCCGCGCCCGCCCGCCTCCCGAGTGTCCCTTCCCCCTGCCTGGGGTTACCCGGGGCCTCGCTGCTCCCGGCTATCCCCAGTGTCCCCCTNGGCGGGGCCGGAGAGGGGCCGTGGGTCGCGTCGGTGTCCGGGTCGGTGTCGGCGGCGGCGGCATGGTGGACAGCGTNCCTCAGCTCGGTCCTGCTGACAGCTCTGTCCCCAGGGTGGACTCCATCATGCTGCTCGAGGAGGGCTTCCAGGTGACCAGCGTTGATGCCAGCGACAAGATGCTCAAGTACGCGCTGAAGGAGCGCTGGGAGCGCCGCAAAGAGGAGCCCTTCGACCGATGGGGTGCGGGGCCTGTGGGGACCGGGAGGGACGTGGGGACACTGGCACCTCATCCCAGTGCAGGGGGCGCCGTCCGGTGCCCCTCACGTGTACTGTCTCTGGCCCATCACAGTGCTCAGGCCCCTCAGCTGGGGTTGCCGCTGGCCAGCTGGCCTTGCTGCAGGGACAACCAGGTACCCGCTGGTGCCAGCTGCTCGGCAAACCCAAGCCACGGTCTTTGCCTGCCTAGCTGCTGGCCACAGGCTAGATGCAGCAACTGCAGGGGCCAGGGAAGGGCTGGGTGATGCTGGGATGGGGTCTTGCAAGCAGGGGAGGCTGTTGGGTGTCCCTGCCCTCATCAATTAATCTGTGCTGCAGTCATCGAGGAAGCCAACTGGCTCACACTTGAGAAGGACCTGGAGAAGCCAGGGGATGGGTTTGATGCAGTCATCTGCCTTGGCAACTCCTTTGCACACCTGCCTGATTTCAAAGGTGAGTTGGAGGCAGCGGAGAGCAGGGGGAGTACCTATGCATGTGTGCACAGCCTCCCAGCAGGCTGAGAATGTGCCCTAACTCCTGCCATTAGTGGGACAGGGGAATACACACAGTGGAGCTGCTGTGTCATGGTGCATCTCCAGGGAGGCCCCGGTTTGTGACATGAGTGGGCCCACTGTGTTCATGGTGGTGGCGGAGGAGGTGTGTGCATTTTTGTCACAGCTCTGGCAAGGCTGGAAGCACACCCAGACTTGTGCCACAAGTGGGGCGGTGGGTTCACCATGTGGCACACTCTGCCCTAGTGAGACTGAGAACGTCTGAACTCATGTCATAGGTGGGGCTGTGGGTTCTTCAATCTGAGACTGGGGCGGAGATGGTAGGGGAAGGGGGAATGTGTGTGTATGTGTGTCTGTGTCTGTATGGGTAAGATAGGACCCTATGGGCTATGCTGTGGGGTACAGCCAGTGCCTGGAAACACCACCATTTCCTCCCCAGGGGACCAGAGTGATCATAAGCTGGCCCTGAGGAACATTGCCAGCATGGTGCGGCCCGGGGGCGTCCTGGTCATTGACCACCGCAACTATGATCACATCCTTGCCACGGGCTGTGCACCACCTGGAAAGAACATCTACTACAAGGTGGGTGGGTGGCTGGCAGACCTTGCCCCATCCCAATTCCCTCTGGCCCAGCCCCGTGGCCCTGAGTGGGGCATGCAGCAGGGCTGTGCCCAGGCTGGGGGCCACTGAGTCCTCCTGTGGTCTCTCAGAGTGACTTGACCAAGGACATCACCACCTCAGTGCTGCTGGTAAACAACAAGGCACACATGGTGACCCTGGACTACACGGTGCAGGTCCCCCCCACTGAAGTGGGGGCAGACCCAGAGCTGAGGTGAGAGGGGCTGCAGAGGTGCCTCCTGGCTTGGGGAGTGGCTGGCACTGTGCTCCACTGTCCCCCTGCCTCACCAACATTACCTTCTTGCAGCAAGTTTCGGCTCTCATACTATCCGCACCGGCTGGAGGCCTTCACAGCTCTGCTGAAAGGTGCCTTCCAGGGAAAGTGCCAGCACAGTGTTCTGGGTGACTTCCAGCCCTACACACCGGGACAGGCCCATGTGCCCTGCTACTTCATCCACGTCGTGAAGAAGACAGCCTGAGAGGGCCGGAGATGGGACTGTGGTGGCTGAGAGCTGCGAGCAGCTCTGGGGACAAATGGGGTGGGGACATTGCTGAGAGCTGCCTGGGAGATGCCTCTCCTTAATTAAGAACACTTGTGAGAGCTACTGGAGATCATGGTCCGTGTGTCCCTGTATGGGCAGGGTATGGGGGGAGGGGGACAGCCACAGCCTTCTCAGCATTCTGGGGCAGGAGGTGCTCATCCTAGGGTGGGTGCAGGTACAGCTTCACCTCCAAACCCTCAACTGCAGGTGCCAGACATGCCTGTAGTGTGGGGTTTGGGGCTCCCCTGAAGCAGAGGTGAGGGTGAACTGGCTTCCAGGTGGTTACACATCCCTGTCAAGCCCACGGCAGCACTGCTCACAGGACTGTGCTGCAACATGTTTTCTCCCCTGCACCTCCCAGCTGCTGATCCTTGACACCCCTCAGCCCCATCCTGGGATACCCACTCCACCAGTGGGGCTCCCAGGGTGGAGAGGCTCCATACTTGGAGGTTCTACACTGGAGTCTCCACCAGTGCTTTTGATGTGGCTGCAGCTCCCTCCTTTCCAACATGAGGAAGATGTGGCACCCAGATCCAGCAGCACAGCACAGTGCAGTGTGGTCAGGGACAGCTCTGCCTGAACACGCTAAGGTGCCAGAGCTGGAGCAACAGGACTCCAGGCACACACCAGCTGCAGATGTACATGTGGAATGCCTGAAGCTGCTGGGGAACTAGTCCTTCGCAGAGGAGCTCAGTGGGGAGCAGGCCCTCACAGCCACAGCCCCTGGCCCAAGGATTCAGCTGCCAGCAGGCTCAGTACTTAGACAAGCAGGGCAAAGCCCGGCACCAGCAATCCCTCAGGCTGGAGCACACACGGGCCCCTGGCTGGACATGGGGCCGCCCCAGGGCTTGGAGCAGCTGCAGGCACCTGGCAGCAGCAGCTGCTAGCCAGCTGGTAGCCACACACAGTTCAAGTGCCATTTGTTTGGCACCTTTGGTAAAAGCTGTGAGGCTGCAGAAGGAGGCCAGACAGGACTTGGGAGGGGAATCTGGGTGAACTGGTGCTCAGCACAAGTTAGTGCAGACAGGGCAGCTCCAGGCTGCTCCAGCCAAGGTTAGAGTATTTCCAAGGCTGAAGCCCTCCCTCTCCCCGTGACAAGTTTTTCCTCTTATCTGTTGGGAATTTACTTGCTGCCACTTGGCCACATTGCCTCATGTCCTGTCACCCAGCACCTCCAGAAAGCACTGGGCTCCCTCTGCAGAGAGAGCTCAACTCCTAGCAAAGCAAGCCTTATTCCCTCAGGCTCTCCTCATCCACCATGAGCTCCAGCCATTCTGATGGGATGAGAGCAGTCCCAGCCTGGCTCATGGATGTGCTCTCCCCTCTACCTGCAGGATAATGATTTCTCTGCAACACCCAGCCCACCCAGGAGCTTGCAGGGACCTTCCCAAGCCTACAGCCACCATCAGCAAGCAACAACTTGAGGTCAGGCAATGAATACCTGGTGCTAAAAAATCTGTATTTATTCTGAGACTATGTTAAGTCCAGGCCAGCTGGAGCAGCAATATCATGCTGCCCTCCAGCCTGCACCCCTCACTGGGGGCTGACAGCCCAACAAGCAGCTGCCTCCAGCCCTGCACTTGCTGCCAAACTGGGTGCAGTTTGAGCCTTGTTCCCCCACCAATTCACTGTCACCCATGGAGCTACTCCCATATTGTCACTACCATGGAATTCATCTTCCTCCCTAGGAGGAAGTCATCCATGCTCCCAGCAGCCACAACATGCTGCACCAGATGTGAGGGACCCTTACAGAACCCATCACCCTCCCAGCTGAGCAGAGCAGCATTTCCACCAGGCTTTGGCTCAGGAAACTGCACAGTAACTATTTCCATCACAGCTTGAAGGAAGGGGGCCCAGGAGGCATCAGAGAAGAGCATGTGGGTGACTTTTTGCACCTGATTCCATCACTCCTCCAGTCCCAGCTCTGCTGAGCATTAGCAGGCTGCAAACTTCTGCTGGATGAGTCTGTACCTGAGCAGCTCCTGCTCAGAGACTGATGGCTGCAACCTTGCAGCAGCCTGCAGAAAATCTTCCATGGCCAGGATCAGAGCAGAACTCTCAGTATCCAGCCCTGCATGAAAGGAAGAACAGGAAAGGGCTGAGAGTCAAATGCAGGAATGGTTGACAAGATCCAACAGCCCACTCTCTGGCCACCAGAGACTGCGCCAAAAACCTGTGTCTCTCTCTCTCTTTCCCCCTGAGGCCAAGCACTGGAGGTGAAGATAGCCACATCTGTAGAAACTGCCTGCCTGCCAGTAACTCAGAGCCCAGCGTTGTGGTTCCAAAGCTGACGAGGGTCATCTCACACAGCACAGTTACCAGCAGGGTAATTCACCTTTCTGCCCCTGTACTGGGCTGCTCCAGCACATGGAACAAGTAAGGGCAGGGCTCCTACCTTCTTCAATCCATTCCACCTTGCGTTTGACAGCACACATCATGGCATCTGAGCAGAGTGCATAGATGTCTGCTCCTGTCAGCTGAGCTGGGCATTTTTCTAGGATGGTGGTGAGATTAACAGAGGGATCCAGTTTAAACCTGCCAAGAGAGAAAAATGCAGGTGTAAAAACTACAGAAAAAAATAGACCAGGAAAGCTGCAGCAGCCAGTGTGACTGGGTGGAAGGACCAGAGTATCCATGTTTAGCTGCTTCCAGACTGTG
>VWZF01000452.1:173931-188466 GCA_013396755.1 Sclerurus mexicanus | reverse complement strand
AAAAAAAAAAGAGAATTTGTTTATTGTGCTTTTTCAGCAGTCACCTCTCTTTGAAACATCCCTGCAGCACAGTCTTCTCTCCAGAACCAAAGGCATCCCAGCACAGCATTATCTGCCTGGGTTAGAAGACACCTTAAAGATCATCTGGTTCCCCCCCCCCGCCATCACAGACAGAGACACCTTCCATTAAATGAGGTTGCTCCAAGCCCCATCCACCCTGGCCTTGAATAGTTCCAGGGATGAGGCATCCACAACTTCTCTGGCTGCAGGTACCTGTTAGGAAGCACAAAGGATGTACAGAGCAGTCTTGGAGCCATGGTGCAGGATGAACTCTCTAGAACACCATCTGTTTATGCACTTGGTGTTTGACTTCTCATTTAGATAAATTAAATGCTCCACATGCCTGGGAACAGCCTACAGCCAGGGCTGGATAAGAACATGTTTAATTACAGACACTACAAACCCCTGTAACACCAAACCATCCCATCAGAGCCATGATGCAGACAGTGAGCCTCCTTTAGCATGACCAGCACACTGGTGGTGGGCATGGCTGCCAAGACACACAATGTGACAAGCTGCTTGCAGCCAGCCTCTCCTCTTGCCTCTCCTACTCATTGTCACATGCAGCAGCAATCACCGCTATCCATGACATCTATCCATGACTGAGTCCCTGCAGAAGCAGAGTCACAGCCACTCATTCAGTTCTGGTGGGTGATGCCTCTGCACTTGAGTGCAGGGCTTGCTCATCTCCTTTCAGAGGTGCTCTCAGGAGCTCAGAGCAGCTGGAGAAGCAGCCAAACCCTGCTGCTCAGTGATCCCACACAACCAGAGATTGAAAAGACACACGGAGCACAGGCTGAACACCCCTAAGCATCACAGGAGGAGACAGTGTGATGAATGGAGCTGCCTTCACCCTTGGATGAGCAAACAGCAGGGGAATTCTTGCAAGATGCAAATGGAAGGTTTGTGTCATGCAGCTGCACTGCACACTGTTAGGATTTGGCTGAGCTACTCAAGAAGAGCATACAGGCACAATGGCTGGAAAACTCTATTAACTCCTCCACTTGGACAGCCAGGCTGAGCTGCTCCCATCTTGTAGGAAAACCAGTCCTAGTTCTGCTTCTGGAAGTTAGTCTATCCTGTTTCCCCACCTGCTGACTGCGGGTCAGTGACCTCAAGCGCTGTCCAGGACTCAGACATGAAGCCAAGCTGAAGCATGCTAAGCATCAACCCCAGGAAGGCTGCGATCCCCTGGAGGGTTGTAGAAGAGTGTTGCAAGAGCACAGGGTCACTCACTTTCTGGTGACGGCACTCAGCACCTGCAGCTGTGACTCCCGGTCTTCATTTATGCCCACATAGACCAGCTTGTCAAACCTGTCAGACATGAGAAGACAGTCAAGAACAGGCCAAGGCAAATCTGCCACTTATGCTCAGCCCTGTGCACCAGGAACTGAAGGGTGGCCCTGAGACAGCTCCTTTTGCTGCCAAGTTCATGGATGATACAAAGCCTGGGTGGGAGGCAGTCAATGTGCTGGAGGGTAGGGCTGCTCTTCAGGACACGAGCAAGCTGGAGAAATGGGCTGACAGGAACCACATAGGGTCCAACAACAGCCAATACACAGTCCTGCCGCAGGACAGGCAAGACACAGGTTTGAGGACGAGCTGGGGGGAAGCTCTGCAGAACAGGCCCTGGGGGACCAATTCCTCCCACCAGTTTGGTGCCACAGCAGGTCTCTTCTTGCCTTGCTGTGCTGCTGGGCAGTAACCAGAACAGTGGGTGGAACAGGTATCTTGTGCTGCTGCTACAGCCACAGGCACTGGCCTCCTTTTGGCTTCCTTATCTCCCCCATGAGCCAGGGCCAGGGTGCTTTAAGAACAATCTCTGTGAAGGGAACATGCTGGGGACACAGTCCAGCTCATCACTGCCTAAGGAGCTCTGGGGAACTACCCTGGAGCAAGGTAGGGTAGGATGTGACATACCTGCCTGGCCGGAGCAGAGCTGGGTCCAGGAGGTCAGGCCTGTTCGTAGCTCCAATGACAAACACATCTCTAGTGGAGTGAAGGCCATCAAGCTCTGCCAGGAGCTGTGAGACAACTCTGCAGGGACCAAGACAGGACGCTCACAACTAGACCTTGGCAAGTCACCCACTGTCTCCCTCGGCAACCAATGAAAAGAGGAAGAAATTAGGCCACTGGCAGGTTCATTTCTTGGACTTCAGCTCTTATTTCTCTTAGCTGAAGAGCCCTGACAAAGCCATCCAGAATTCTCTGTTAGCACAGCCAGAGAGCATGTGGGTTCATTGCACAGTGAGTCCAAACTCTGGTACCCAGACAGTCCTTCAGGTCTGTGCTCAGCAATGAACCCTTTCAGTATGGCCACAAGTGCTTATACTTGCTATCTAGTGCCGGCAACACAGGCCAAACACAGGCAGGCATGTATGGCTGTGACTGAAGTTTCCCACTCATACGAGCTGGCCAGTCTTAGCTCTCCTCACAACGTGGTACTGCGCACCAAGTCCAGCTGCAAGACTGCCCTGGCAGTCCATGTCAGGGGCATGCTGGTAGGCCAGCCATGCTGCCAAACAGTCATTGAATCACTGAATGGTTTGGGTTGGAAGGGACCGTAAAGACCCACTAGTTTCAGCCCTCCCACCACGGGTAGGGACACCTTGCGCTAGACCAGGTTGCTCAGGGGCCCTGTCCAACCTGGCCTTGAACACTTCCAGTCCTCACGTCAGTAAACAGCACACGTTGCAGGTCTAGTTCTGCAACTTAAGCAGGTCTGGCAAACACAGTATTCCAGTGCTGCACAGGCCCCCTGGCACAGGGATATCTCCACCAGGTTCTGGAATCACCTGAGGCAATCAATGGGCACCATACCCAGTCCTTTCCAGAGCTAGTCGTTTCTGTGTCTGAAGCTGGATACCAGGAACACATGTCACTGGAAAACTCTGCAGAACCTCTCATAGATGAAGAGAGAGACTGGATGGGAACTACCTACTCAGCAGAAGAAGTTGGGGGGAAATAACCCTGTTTCTGGGAATCTCTAAGCTGTATATACTTTGCTTCTACCAGAAGCAGCTAAAAGGTTTCCCACCACAGGGAAACAGCAGTTAACAGGAGAGCATGGCAGGGGTGGGAAGAATGACTGTGGAGAGGCCAAAAGGAGCACTTGGCAGCCACAGAAGCAAATGGAGGAGACTGTCTTAACCAAATGTTTGCACAACAAGCTTGGGCAATCGGGAACCTGAGGCAATGCAAACAGCAGTACTGACGTTCAGAGAGAGAAGACAGGCCATGCAGATGAGTTTAAGGAAGCCAGGAGGGGAAAAAGTAGAGAAAGAATGGTGGGATGGACTCTGCCTTGCAGGGCAATCTTATGCATTCCCCACAGCTGAGGCAGGTATGCTGCTCTCCCAAGGATGCATGATGTTCACTCACCTGTCCATGACACCCCCTGAATCTCCACTTCGCCCACGACTGGGGGCCAGGGAATCCAGTTCATCAAAGAAGATAATGCAGGGAGCAGCTGCCCTGGCTCTGGCAAACACTGGGAGGAAGAAAGCACAAAAGGTGAAAAAGACCTGGAGGAGCAGTCAACAGCAATAGGATCTGCTACCCTCCCAGCAGGGAAGTGCTGTGGATGGAAACCAAATGCCCACTGTATCGCCACCACCAACTACTTCTGCCTGAGCGGTTCATTAGAGCGGGGACAGGCAGCACCCTGCAGGATGGGCCCTGAGGCTCAGCTGTGTCTCTGAGGGGCTGCTGTCCCACTGGGAACACCAGGAACAAGAACAACAAGAGAAGAGAGAGCAGGAGAGGAAGCTCAGCAAGGCAGGGAATGGACTGGGTATAGGACAGCTGGGTTCATGCCCTTGCTGAGAGCTATAGCTGGAAGTCGGGAAGAGGGGTTTAAGCACTACCTCCTTCCCTCCAGCACTACAGAAAAGTCCAGTCTTCCCAAATGCAGAAGTAGGATGCATATCCTTACCATTGCGCACATTCTCCTCACTTTGCCCAACATACATGTTGATGAGCTCTGGCCCTTTCACACTGTGGGGCAGGGAGAAGAGGGAGCCAGTTAAAGGATGCCCATCCCCAGCCAGGAGGAAGCCAGTCCCATTGCATGACCCCTCCCACTCTTCACCTCAGGAACGTCATGGCGCATGTTGTCGCCACAGCTTTTGCCAGTAAGGTCTTCCCTGTCCCTGGAGGCCCATACAGCAGCAGACCAGAGCGGCACAGACCCAGTGACAGCAGCTCTGGGTGCTCCAGGGGCAACTGGATAGTGTCCAGGATCTCCTTCTTCACCTCTTGCAGCCCACCAACATCCTGCCAGGACACTGAGGGGATCTACCAAGAGAGGGAGAATCCTTGTCAGCACCTCTTCCTGAGCCCTGAGCGTGCCTGGGCAGCTCTGGCTCCAGTATCCAGCATTCACATTTCTCCCCTTCTGAGCTTTGCAATGGGGAAAACAAACTGCATACATGCCCAACCATTCTGCACTCACAGCGTACACCTCATCTCCAATTCTCCATCACACCTCACATCACTTGACAGCAAAAATGCCCCAGGGAAAGTAGCTGTCAGGGTTGCCTACAGCTTTGCAGGGAGAGAGTCCTGCTGCAGACAGCCCTTGGGATGCATGAGGGAAGGTAAAAATTAAGAAAGAACAAAAAATGAAAAAAAAAAAAAAGAAAAACTGGACCTAGCAATTATGAGCTACTTATGTTCAGGGCACCTTGTCTGCCAAGGCAATGACACTGTGCAAGGGCTTCACACCATCCAGAGCAACAGAACCTCTGTGATGTAAACGAGGATGTAAGAGACAGACATCCTGAGGACAGTGTATGGAACACCCGCTGCTTTTGAAAGGGGGAATGCAAGAGCAAAGTCCATGTATGCTTACAAGAAATAGATAGGGATGGGGTCAGCTGCAGACACACAAGGGGTCACGACGAATAGAGGAAAGACAGCAAACCTGAGATGGGTTAGCTATGCCACTTTGGTTATTTTGTGCTGAGCAAAACAATCCTGGAGGATACTGCTGCTCTTAGAGCTTTAAAAACAGCTGAAATGCCATATTCTGCATGACACATTCTCCTTAGAGTCAGAGCAGCTCTCCTGGGAACGCGGAGAGAAAGAAAAGCCCCAGAACATTTCCCCCCAGCTGCTAGCCGGGTGGGGAACAGGTGCCAGTGCAAATGGGGAGTTTAAAAATACACTAGGGCAAAATTCTTTCCCCCCTCAGCCAATTTGGAACTCCTTCCTTTGCTACTTGAGATTATGTTATCTCATGCTATTTCTCTAGCTGTCCAGCAAGTCCATCAGGAAAATCAGGTCAAACAAAACAAGAATTTCCAGAAAAAACCTTTTAAAGCAAAAGGTTACAGTCCCTCCTTCTGCAGTGGCAATGAATGGAAGAGTCGCCCTTTCCTCTGCACTCTTGTTTATACTACCCCACTAGAAAGAGCTCCACAGACATCAGGACAGGACCTAGAAAACTGCAGCAAGGTTCTTTTCAAGGGAGCACACTGTAAGTCTAGGACTTGTGCAGACACTGCTAGCAACTGGAGGTTCAGAATTAGTTCTCTCTAGAAGGCTCAAGCTGTAACTGCAAACAAATGTATGACTAACCAGGAAACTAAAGCAATGTATGCTGAGAACATCCAGGTCTGCTAATAGGCTTTCTGAATCGCAATGAATTATTAAATCGATAAAGGAATGTAAAACACAAACAAAATTAGCTCCCATTCACAGAGTTCACTGCTGAGCATGCTCTATGGTTATTTGTCTTACAGTGAACTTGGCAAAAACTTCAAATCAGAGTTCACTTCAGTTTCTAGTAAATTTATGAATGAATTAAGTGCTGGAATATCTCTGGATGATGACACAAGCAAGGTGTTAAGGCAGGACTGCAAGTGGGCAGTTTGGGTAGGTGTCAGAATAACTGCTCCAAGGCCAAGGTTTCCTGTCCCATGCTGAGCTCAGTTATTTGCACTCACCGGCATGGAAAGGAGGTTCTGATCACTTTGCTTGGTCCTAATACCACATACCCCAGCAAAGAGTCATCCCAAATGCTGTTTCCCTGGGTGCTAAACTGCCAGAGGTAGATCACACCCTCCTGACAAGCCAACTCTACTGATTTTCTGAGACTCTCCATGTCACTTTACCTGAAGAACTCCCAAGCTCTTCAAACTGCCTGGCTGTCAGAAAAGGCCATGCCAGCTCAAGCAACATCCAAGGCCAGGGATCAAGTCAAAGGCTTTTCACACATGTGGAGAAACTAACTCACCAGCCTGTGCCACAGCCTCTCTGTACCCACAGGCCAGGGGGCTGGGGACACTTCAGTGAGGCAGCCAGCCTTTGCCTCCTGAAAGGCTGAGCTGCACAGATGGAAACCCTATGACACCAGCCAACTGAGTGGTCTGCAATTAGTATGGCAAGAGCTTTCCTGCCAAATTCAAAAGCAAGAGCCAAAAGCACTAGTGGGGGAAAGCCCACAGGGGACTGTTTCCCACTTAAAGCTGGCCGAATACATGGAAGGACAGAGCAGGAAGCAACATGCCAGAGTACAGCCCTGCAAGATCTGTGACAGGCATCTTGAGCCAACAGTTCTGCAGAATCAACCCCTTTCTTGTGCCCCAGCATCCTACCTTCGGGGCTCCCACTGCCTGTGAATGGGTGTCATGCAGCTGATCCAGCGCAACACTAAAATCCTCCTCAAGCACTGGGAACCCAGCAGTGCAAAAATCTCTCTCCACTTCTTCACTCAGTCCACCTGGAAAACTGAGGAAAGAAAAGGGAAAGACTCAGGCTCTGCCCCACTCCTGGCATTATCAGGCTGGTTGCAGCCCCTGCCCTCTCCCACCTCCTGCCCTGTTGTCTGTGCTACCTCAAGGCTTGGATGCGGGTACAAGCAGCCCGGCTGCTGTGGGACAGCAAGGCACAGAAATCTCCCAGCACAAAACCCTGTGAATGTGGAAATAAAGAGCATCAGTTCAGTCCCTGACCACAGCTCCAGCTAGGCCTTAAAATGTGTATGGGGAAAAACTCCCTGCAGAGATGTTCTCTGAACCTCTGTGCCCTGCTTAAAGGCTCTAGCTTCTTTTTTGTTTCTATTAGCTCTGCCTTGTAGCCAAGCTGAACATCAGCTAACACCTCTGCAAAAGGTGTGGAGTCCTTAGGCACTAGAAATCTGCACTTAAAGCAGATGTCTGACAACCACGGTTAACCATTGAAAAAGTTGCCTGGGCTGTGGGAAATACTCCCTTTCTCCAAGGCCAGGTAGGGGGGATTGGTCCAGCACTCCCAGCCTGCACATCTCCACATGCTGCTGTAGTTTCACTCACAGCAGTCCTGCGGGCCAGCTTGGACAGGCTCACTTCTTTGCCCAGCGACAGACTGGCAGTTAGCATGCTCAGCATCAACCTCCTCTGCTCTTCTGAAGGGGCTTCGATTTTCATCTCGTGAAGGAAAGCAGTCTGCAAGTCTGTAGGAACATTCTGGGGCTTGCATGTTGTGCCAATCACCAGGACAGGGCGGCTGCTGAGAAAGGGGGATAGTGTATGGTCTCAGCTCTGTGGAAGCTTGCCTCTTACGTTGCCATCGCATACACCAACTCACTCTCCAATGGCTAGGCCTTTTTCCAAGAAATACACACACACTATCTAAAGTGTCTTGCAGCCACTCTGCTCCAGTTTGCCCTTGAACTACTTTGTGAGTTTTGTCTCCAAGTCAAGGCCCTTCAAGAGACATTTTATTTCTTCACCCTGCTACATGTCATTGGCCTCAAGATTCTCCTGGAATCCAGCTCCCTTCTGGGGTCGCTGAGACCATTGGCATGTCTCACAGCAAATACACATGGTTCACTCATCTGAACAACTCAAACTACCAGCTTCAGAAAACAAAGTTTCCTGACTGCCTCTGCCATTACGCTGGAAGAACAAGGGACCTCTGAAGTAAACAAAACAAGTCTGGGAGAGACTCCACTGGATTAAAAATAAAACAGGGCACATTAGCAATAAGTTACCTTGATGTAACAGTGACTGCTGCCCTAGGGATGACAGAAGTAAACAACTACCCCAAATGCCCACAGCAAACATGCAGGGTCCATACCTCAGTCCTGGGTCTCTGTCCAGGAGCAGCTGTCTCAGAGTAGCAATGACCCTGGTGTCCTCTCTTAGCCCATCTCGGTCTCTGCCAAGCACCTCGATGTCTTTCAGCAGGAGCACACACGGACAGTACTGCTGGGCTTGGGTGAAGGCCATCTGTACTTTCTCCTCCGTGGCCGCACTGGTGTCACCACACAAACTAATGCAATCGACCTGTGAGACAGACCACACAACACAGTCTGCAGCAGTTGCAACATGGACAGCTGGGAGATCTAGGACAATGTTCACTGCCACAAAGCTTTCCATGAGCAATTCACAGCTCAAAGGAGACATAAGTGGCTATTTCCCAGAGACACATTCAGGTCATATTTGAACTAGACACATTCAGTATTCTCTGGCATGGATAAAAGGCCATTTCTTGCTTCTCTGCAAGAGGCGGGGGTGGTCAGGCAGATCTTATCTGAAAAAGGTGAGGCAAAGGGACCAGAGAAATTGATACAGTGGATGTCATGGCTCAGCAACCTAAGTGGGAAGGGATGGGAGAGCTGTGGAAGACAGGGAGAACAAGATGTCTTGGAAGAACAGTGCAAAGAGTAGAGGAGGCTCAGGAAACTCTTCAACCAGTGCTGCACAGGCACAAAGTACAAGAGGAAGGCAGAAGGTCAAGGGAGTGCGGAGGGGGAAATTATAGGTGGCTAGAGGCCCAGACACTGTTTACAAAGCAAATGCTTGATGAAGTCATCCAAGGGGAGAGGTGACTGGTGAGCCTTGAATAGCAGCCTGAACACTGCTGGAAACAGGCAGTGCTGCCTCCTGGTGCTGCAAGGTTGTGCAGGGAGAGCCAAACCACCTCTAGGACTTCCTGACTCATCCTCAGAAAGGATGTTTGGAACAGGGAGAATAGCTCAAGAGGAGCTTCTGTGCTCCATGTACTATAGGAAAAAAACCAGGAGTTAGGGTTGTGCCAGGCCTAATGGCAGCAGCAGCATACTGTATGCAAGTACAGAAAGGCAGAGAGAAATTACAAAAATCTGTTGATCATCAAGTGGTAGAGCTTAGAGTGGGGAAGAATTACTGTATCCTCGTTGGACAGCAGACTGAACAGTCAGAGAAAGGGAAGACCAGGTGGAATGATAGCATAAGCATTAAAGTTAGTCAGAAAGGGAGAAGAGAGTGTAAAAGCTGGGACAGAAGAATAAAATGGACAGCAAATACCTCTGACTTCAATAGTGTTAGTCTTTAAAAGCAGCACACAAGGCCAAAAACAGAGTTGTTGCCTTGCATACACATCCCACTAGAACCTGAGGCCATCTGACAGGACACAGCAGTGACAGAGCGCTTCCAAACACATCCTACACATGGATCTGAAGGTACTGTGAAATCTCTGCAACCTTGTACTGGATCTCACGATCTATGGCAAATCTGCAGAGAAGTCAGAGCTCAGCACCAACAAAGATCATGCCCAGGTGAGCTGCACAGCACTGGGCCAAGGCTGTATCCACCTCCTCCACTCACCCACTGTTACAGCTTTACTTGGATAGAAAAGAATAGCAAAAGAGTAATGTCAACTTAGTGGGACCTAACTTCTAAATAGAAGAAAACCCAAAAATTCAAAGTGCTTAGCTTGTTTTCTATGAGTTTACTCTAAAAATATCCACCAAAAAAAAAAAAAAGCAAGCCTACTATGTCCTTCCACTAAAAATGAACTTTCCAGCCCTATTCTTTACAAGTTTCTTCTTCTTCCACATAATTTCAGAAACTCTCTTAGAAAAGTCACTGTGTGACTTCCAACCCTCTCACTTTTGCAAACATAACTCTACAGATTCAAGGAAATTAAAGCATTTGTGGGATATTCCCAGACTGCCAGAGTGAACAAAAGAGGTGTGCAGAAGGAAAATAGCATTTTTAAACAAGTCTTGGTTCCCAGAACTTCCAGTGCTGGAGAGGGACAGATGCTAGACCTCATTTTGGCCATGAAGCTTACCCAGTACAGCCACAGCTGTAAGAATATGGGAAGGGCAGTACTGGTTCAGACCAAGAGTCCATTTAGCCCACTATTTTGTCTCCAAGCATCACCACACAGGGCTGCTTAAGAAAGAGTAAGATCAGGGTAAGCTCATACAATCCTCTACCCTAAATACTCTTCCAGGCACCTACCTTTTCCAGGTCATTTCTGAGCTCTCAGTGCAGATGCTTGCAGAGTTCTGCTTCCCATTGTGAAGACTCACCAAATAGTTCCATCTTGCTCCCACCTTTAACCAGCACTTTATGCACATCAGGACCTTCACTCAGATCCCACCACTCTTCAGTTTCCCAAAGAACATTTTCAAAACCTAGGCAGACTGTGTTGGTCAAGTTACCTTCCCCACATGCTTGGTAACATTTCAACTTTCTGAAGGTTTACAGGACAGAACTTCTTGTTGCAAAAACTACATATGTTCTTCACAAGTAGTGAAGTCATCCCAGAGCATGCTGACTTGATCCTTCCATCTAACCAGCTACTGGTTTGTGCCCCTTGAAGAATGTGCCTTGTTTTCAGCAACTACCCTTTCCCTGCTGTTCATCTGTTTTGTCTTCCATTCATTTTTCTCATGGCCATCTCAATACAATCTATGCAGTGGCATTGTGTGTAGCACTGTGGTCCTCATGTATCTTCACAGCAGACAAAACATTTCCTTATCTTGCCTGCCTTTTTCTTTCTAGAGACCCCATTTTGATGCCATTCCCCTTTCAGAAGCCAAGCACTGCTATGGAAAATCTGGAGGCTTTTTTGCTTTTGGGGATGGGGAGCGGCAGTGAGTGTGAACACAGTTACAGGGCAGCTCTTCTACAGGCCAAGTGATTTTGAACCAGGTCTGGGACACATACTGACATGAAACTAAGGGCTGCTTTTACCAAGGGCTGCTTTTCTTTTCTAGCCTTCTCACCCAGACAAAGAAGATCTCAGCATCATCTGTGCCTCACATTGGCAACAATGCCTTTTGCCCAATCTGTGCAGGGACAATTGAAAATAAACATCCAATGCCACTGCAATTCCTGCTCTCATCACCCCTCCAATTCAATTCCAATTCTCCAATCTCAGTATATTTTAGTTCCTGCCACTCTCTAGGGTATAGTTTCAACTCAATGCCCTGTCAAATTACAGGACATTAGTCTGCTGAAACACAACAGCATATTGCAGTACTTATAAAGTACATCTGCCTGACAGCAATAATAGCAAGTCAGTGAAGAAAGGTACGCTTTCTTCACTGCAAATGCACTCTGGACAAAGAAATCTCTAAATTACGGATTCTGGAGTACTGCAGGATAGACTCCAGAGGAAACATCTGTTCATGCTTATGTTTGAGCTGCTAAGCTCAGCATACTCAGACTCCTTTTGTCTGCACATACCCATGAAAGCACCTCCTGGCTTGTGCCATGGCTGCAGCAGGGGTGTTGGTATATCTGACTTAAAGAACATTTCCGTAATTCTTTGGATGTTGTAAATCCACCAATCAACTGGCCACAGGAGGAATTACCTTGAAGATGTGGAGGTTGAGGCAGCTACACACAGCTCTGACAGCCATCAGTTTCCCGCTGCCGCTTGGCCCGGAGAGGAGAATGCTGCTGACACTGCTCAGAGCACTTACTCTGTAAGAGACACAGAGTTTTCCCGGTGAGCAGGGAGCAGAGTCCTACCTCTTCCAGGGCTCATTAGAAGGAATTCTAACTCACCGACTGTTCAGGTGAGGCCGAAGAACCTCACAGAGCTGCTTCACAACATCAGAAAGTCCAGCAGGAGACAAACTGCTCCAGAACTCATGGCTGTTATAGGCTGGGGCAGATGGGACAGCACTGTTTGTTGAACCCACCTGTGAGAAAGTAAAAATAGCACTCTGTGATACATTACCCGAGTACAGACAGGTACCAAGTGACAAAGTCTGTTCAGAAATGCCATTTTTCAATGGCAGGAGACACAAGCCTCCACAGGTACACTTATCATCCATAGTGCAATCTCAGCCTCATATCTCTTGCACACCCTCCATGCTCTTTACTGACATCTTACCAGATAAAGAGAAGTGTTCTGGGTATCCACTAGGTAACCCTCAGACTGCTCGCCTTCCACCATGCCTAAAATCTTCTTCACTTTGAAATAAAGCTCTGGCCACCTAAGGGAAAAAACAAGCAGTCTAAACTGCTGAGTCAAGATCTTGAAGGCAGGAACAATACAGTTGTCAACAAGAAGACAACTGAAAAGCACAGGTAAGCAGAGATACTCTTCCCTTCTCACAGAACAAGGATCCCTCATTGACCATGCCGTACTGTCTGGCCAGACAGACCAACAGCACTGTCACCAACTACAGCTTCTCCTGGTGGCTTCAGTGCACAAGTACAGCTGTACTAACCTTATTTCCTCTACCCTAGAACTCAAGACATTCTCTTTTCTGCCATCACTTTCTTCATCACAACTCTGCAGATTCATCTGCAGTGTGTAACATCTTCCAGCTTATGAAAGTCTCTGCTGCAGGCTGCAGTCTAAGACTCACACAAATACCACAAGAGCCTTACAAGCATCCTGCCCTAGACCCATAGGCCCTAGACCTGAGTAGTATCGCAACATGTATCTGCTGTATCCTACATGAATGACCCAAGGCAACTCCTTGCACTGTACTTCTGTTACCTGTGCCAGTTCCCTCAGGGACACAGATGAAGCATTTACAGTAACATCAGCCAAATGCTACTTTGAGCACCCCCTACTCTGATACAAAGGAGACCTCCCATTTAGCACAGAACCGTTTCAAAGCCATATGAGCAAAACCAAGAAAGGTAGAATTGGTGGCCAAACAGGTTATTCTAACATGAATTCTAAGGGTTTATATTCACATTTTGTTGTTTGCCACAAGTTGACAAGCCCAGCTTCCGCTTTGCTTTCTTTATGTGGCATTGATGGTTCTCAGGCCACCCTTTCCCACTTCATTCTTTATCACCATCTGTTTCTCTCTTTTTTTCCTTTCTTCCCGACTATTTGAATGAACTAACAGAGGCTTCCCTCTTAGCTGCAGTCCTCCATAATCCAACAAAAACATTTCCCTCTTCCCTGTAAATTAAGAGAAACTCCAGGCACAGATCAGAACAGAATAAATTGTCTTGCTCTAAGAGAGTCAATAATGGAAAAGTATCTTTGCTCTTCTGGTACCATGTAATAGAGCCACCTCCATGTAATAGACACCTACCTTAGGAACTTGTCTGAATTTACTTCTATAAATTCAGCATTTCCAAATGTTGGAACACACAGGATGTCTCCCTCCTGGGCTAGCCTACAAAAAAAACAGTTTCACTGATTAAAGAGAGTAAATCCTTCTGGTTGCGTGTCCTCCCTGCCCTGCATCACACGTGTTTTTTTATAGAAAAGAATGTAATTATTCACACCTACTCACTCCTTGCCTGTAAATAAAGCTATCAATAGCCACTGAAAGATTTGGCAAGCATTGAATGAGAGCAGGTGTAGCCAGACTGTTAAGGGAAGCCTTCTGGGAATGGTAGGATGAACGTCATTAGTGTCTCATCCAGACAAAACATCCTCCTTATTCATGGAACACCTGAGTATAACAGGTAGCTAACAGATAGCTTTGACAGCCAAATGAAAGATGCTCGGGTGCAGATATCAGAAGATGGCAACACATCCAGTTTCCTGACTACTCAACTTCATTCAAAGCTGAAAACTGAGATTACAAACATAGCCCAGAATGGAAGTTTGTGGGCAGGACTTGCAAGCACTGGCTGGCAGATCATGAGAAAGGATATTTGAAGATGACTTCCTAAGGACAGGACAAGAGGTGTTGCATGTAAGTGAACCACACTCATGAGAAGATAGTGCAAGGCGATATTCTAAAACTACACAGAGCATTAAGTGTGTTGATGATGCACATCATCAGTGTGTGTCAGATCTGGGTGTCACAAACACACAGCAAGAGTGTATCTCATGAGTATGCCCCATGAGCAGACATGCGTGTCCGCCCCTCTCAGCTCACCGGGGCGTTTGGAAGTGCCTGTAGAGCACGCCGTTGTAGCCTCCCTGCGAACTGTAGGCCGGCGAGCAGACGATCTCTAGGTGCAGCTCTTTGGCAAAAGGAGGCACGGAAAGCACAGACCGGCTGCCCTTCCCATCCACCGCGCCGGTCCTTTCGTACCTCTGCGGGGAGGACGCGGCGCACCGTGAGCCACTGCTGCCGCTGGCCCGATGCCCGGCGTGCCGGGCCCCGGCTCTCACCTGCAGGCGGAGGTGGGCAGCGCCGGCGGGGTCACAGCCCAGGTTGAACGCCAGGGCGGGGTCCAGCAGCGCAGCGCCGTCGGCCGGGCAGCGGCGGGCGGCCCGCGGGTACTCCCAGGGCGGCGGCCGGGCCAGCAGCGCCGCCAGGTGCTCGCCGGCCGCCCCCTC
>VWZF01000452.1:135919-166708 GCA_013396755.1 Sclerurus mexicanus | reverse complement strand
CGTCCCCTTGCCGGGTCCCCTGCGGTCCCGCTCAGTTCCTCCCCTGGACCCCCCCTCAGGGCCTGTCCTGCCCCGGCCCCGTTACCCATAAATCCCCCTCACGTCCCCACGAGTTCCCTACCCCGGTCTCCTCCCAGGAACCCCCTGCTATGTCCCTGTGTCCCTATATCCTCTCTTCCAGGTTCTGGCATTGCTTTCCCCTATACCCCCATCACACCCTATTACCCGTCAGCCTCACGTCCCAGATGGGATATCCCACTGGGCTCAGCACCCCAAAGATGAAGACGGGAAGAGCCAGGGGCTGTGGGACAAGACCCTCTGTGATCCCAGGTGTTCTGTCACCAGGGCGGAGGCCACCTCGAGCTGCCCGGCTTCTGTGCTCCCTTTTGCTCCCAGATTCTTGCACCTGGGCTGCAATTTTTTCCCCCTTCCCCTCATCTGTTGATGGAAATGATTTACAACCAGCTTACACGGGCTGCCTGATCCAGGCCTTCGTTGGATGGTCAGATTAACTGAGGGTCCTTCTGATAAAGATAATTACGAGGGGACTCTGCATTAACTTTGCATTATTAAAGAAAGACCCAAATCTCCCCTCGCAAGCTGTTCCCGGGATTAGTAGAACAATAACTTTCATTTAGGATAATTGCCGTGGCCAGCGCTGGGGGCTGGCGGGGGGGACCCTCTGGACCATCATGCTTGGCACCAAGAAAGGCAAAAATGGGTGTGAGGGGAATGGCAGGAGTGGGGTGGTCACACTTCCAAAACCACCAGTTCAGGGTTCCCATGTGCTCAGGATGCAGGAATGCTTTGGGCATCCCTACCCAGGGCTGCCTCCTGCCCAGGCACAGAACACTCTGAGGTCCCCTTAGGCACCTTTGCTTCCTCAGAGTGGTTTTGCTACAGTTTTTCTGGAATAGAAGACTTTCACTGCTAGGCAGGGAGGATCTGCCACAGTAATTAGAAGCCATAATCCGGCCACCACCCACAACAAATTTCCTGTTCGAGCAGATATTAGTGGTTAAAACCCTAATTTTTGATGTTGTCCCAGAATCAGCTTGATTTCAGCAGTTTACATTGAGGCTGAGCTGTTGGGAGAGATGATGAAGCCTTAAATATGCATATGGCCTAGGCATTTGGAAAGTTTGGGGATAAAGCACATATAATTGCTCCTAATCAGTTTATGAAACATAAAAGCTCAAACCCAAGAGAAAGCCGATAGATGCAGAGATGGAAATAGCGATTAAATCTCCCTGTGCTGGCGAGGTGGCCTGGATATGGCACTGCTGCCTGGGGTGGAGGGTGACCATGCCATGGGGGATGGTGATGTACCAGCTCCTGGGACGGGGATGTGGGATGGGGGGACATGCCTGCTGCCATCACCAGCTCCCCCAGCCATGGTGGAGAGGGGCATCTCCATCGGTCCTTTGGACAATAAATCAGTTAAAGGATATCTTGATATATGCTCATCAGATAGGATTAGCTGGGATTAGACTAATCAGTAAATGTTTCTCTGCTCATTATTTTCCAGGGAAGATTTTCAGCTGATTCTCCGATGCTGAAAGATTATTAATCGCTTAAAGAGCAGAACATCAAACATCGCCCCTTGCTCTAATTTCCCTGGGGTTTGTCCCTGAACTGTCTCCTCCTCCCCATGGCCACTTCACCACCATGTCAGACACCTGCAAACTGTACCGCCCTATGGAATGGAGGCCACACATGATAGGATAGCTGCCTGGAGCTGTCCCTCTCAGACATGAGGAAAACGCCTTGCAAGTGGTTGCAGCATTTTGGCAGACCCTCCTCAACTGATGATGGCTGGGGGCTTTTTAAGTCCCTGTCTTCTCAGGGATATGAAGATCAGGGAAAGGCCCAGAAGAATGTGCACTCACGCTGCAACCACATGCATTAGCGATGAAGAGGGGGTAGCAAGGAAAAGGTTTTGAAGGGCCTGGTTTAGGGGATTAGTAATGGGATAAGACAGCTTTCACCTTCCTGGTTTAGATATGAATCAGGTCAATAATAAATGACCATCTGATAGTTTCAGGCAGCTTGGAGTGGTAGAGGCTTCCATGCTCCAGACTGGATCTCCATCTCCAAAAGTCCAGCTCTTGCTCCATACTTGTCCATTGGACCTGCACCAGTGATCACAGCCCAGTGCTCTCTGTCAGCTCCATACCACACATCTGCATGAGCTCCTGGCAAACCAGCACAGGAGCAGGCTGGATCCCAGCCCCCAGGGATGATGCTGAAGCCACAGCCTTTGGGTGCCTGCTGTGTAGGGTAAGCTCAGTCAGCCTGCTGGTGGTCATGATGGACCTTGCATGGGTATAGGGAGGCCCGGAAGCAAAGCACAGTAAGGTAAGCGGCCAGCTGATGGCAACAGAGGCAGTTTGGCAAGGGTGGGAGTCTTGATAAGCATGGACAGAAGGAAAAGGGCTTTTCTTCCACCTCCTCTGTATCATGCTGGGCACAGGGAAATGATGGCTGTCATGAAAAAGTTGCCTCTGACACATGGGTGAAAAAGAACCAAGAAACAGTCCATAGGTAGGGGGAGAAGGGAGCTAAGAGGGATATGTTGCAGCCAGTCACATCCATATTTTGCAAGGCTAAATCCCCACCTCTGAGTTACAGGTGAACTTCCTCCTTGAAATGCAGGCCATGAGACTTTCCTCAGGCTGCGGCCAGAGCTGAAGTGTTGGACTGTGTGTGCATGCCTGGCCAGCTAGGAATAGACATGTAATAGCCAAATATCCTCCATTTTGGGGTGATGGATTTGCAGGGGCAGGCAGCATGGACAGATTAAATGAATGAGGAAAACTCTGCTCACCGCACTGCCGGGCTGTGGGAAGTGCTTAATTTCTAGCTCATCTTAATGTGGGTGAAGCAAAAAGTTTGCAGGGTGAGTGCAGCCAGAGCTTAGCCGCCACCTGCTTAGTGCTGTAGCATGGCCAGCCCAGCTCACTGCAAGTGTGTTGTCAGCCCTAATTTGGCACTGGGGATCGCTTTCCATGTCCCACTCCACATGCCCCAGAGACATCCCTACTAATTCCTCTGCACAGATTTCTGTCTTAAGGCATTCGCCTTTGATTAAAACCAGAAGAGCAGTCACAGTTTAAGTGGAGTTTAAGAACAAACCATGTGCTTATGCACAGGGTGCTCACATCTGGAGCGTCGCAGATTTAATCAAACTGCTGGGAAGTGCCGCACGCAGACAGCTGTCACAGCAGCCTGGAGCCCATCTCCTAATTAATTCCTAGCCAACACAGGGCAAACAAATGGCCATCAAGGTGCTACACCTACAACCTCAACTGGAGGCATCACTGGCACTTGCCGAGCAATGAGAGCTCACCCCATGTATCTCCAGGAGTTATAGGTGATGTAGCCCATGGAAAGCCCTGTTCCTGCTCCTAGGGAGGAGACTATAGCTTGTCCCAGAGGTGTACAGACATAAGTCTGTATGAGAACAGGAAGGACAGAGTGTTCAGGAAGAAACACAGATGGAGTAGGCACAACAGCCATAGCTCTGATTTCTGGCTACTCCTTCAGCTGGTGTTTTTGCTTTCATTCCACTTTCTTCCTCCACACCTGTTGCTTTCTAGTACCATTTACCTTCCCATCTCACATGCCCCTAGGCAACCCCTTCATAGGATATGTGAGTTGGGACATAGTCCTCCCTGGAGATGCTCTTCCTGGTGGTACCTAGGGCCCTGCACCTGCCATAGATCTTGGGCAAACTCCTTTTTCTTCCACAGCCTTATGTAAAATCTGGACAATTGCAAAACAGGTCAGATCCAGACTCGGTTCTCCTTAGTGCTTATTCACAGCTCATTAAAGCTAATTGAAATGACTACCAAAGCTGGGTCTATGTGGGTGCTTGGAATCTCTGGACACAAGGCACAGCTAGTCTGGGAATATCCAACTGTGAGGAGCCACAAACTAGCCGATGGACTGTCCGCTCCAATTAGACCCACAAAAGAGCTATTATTCCTTCGCACTATGCTTGTCTGATTACTTTATCTTATTATTTTTTGATCATTCCTCCAAAATGTGCTAATTAAACAGAAATCATCAAGTCAATTATTGAAACACTCATTAAAGCTGAAAAGAAAAGAAAATATCAACAGAAGAAAAACGTCTGGGAGGCTCCCAAGCACACACAATAGCTGCCATATTCATTAAATCAGCATCTCCCAAAAGAGGGATAGACATTGTCCCACTCTGCTCCACACCCTGGAAATGAAACTTCCCAAGTGATGGAGTCATTTCTTTTCTTTTCTTTCTTTCTTTTNCTCTCTCCTCTCTCCTCTCTCCTCCCAAACCTTCTCTTCCCTCCCCTTACCTCCCCTTTCCTTTCCAAACCTTCCCCTCCCAAACTTTCCTTTTCCAAATCTTCCCTTCCCTAACCTTCCCAAACCTTCCCTTTCCCCTTCCCTTTGTCTTTTCTCTTACCTTTTCCTGTTCTCTTCCCTTTCCCTTTCCTTTTCTCTTTCCTTTTCTTTAATGAAAAACGGGATTTTACCTCCATGTCAGGTTTCTTTCATATTTTAGAGAGCAGAAA
The DNA here is from genome assembly GCA_013396755.1 of Sclerurus mexicanus. Classification (NCBI taxonomy): domain Eukaryota; kingdom Metazoa; phylum Chordata; class Aves; order Passeriformes; family Furnariidae; genus Sclerurus; species Sclerurus mexicanus. The sequence continues at coordinate 162,150 of VWZF01000452.1, read as the reverse complement.
ATTTTTTGATCCCATGAAAGTACCTGTCTAGATACAGAGGTCTGTGAGAGGTCACTGTGCTTTAGCCTGGAGGATGTCAACAGCAATGGACATCTGTGCTATTCTCTACATGGAATGGGCAGAGGGAAGGGAAGGGACTTGCTCACATCCAGGCAGCAGGACAGGGGCAGAGCTGGGAGCCAAATCGTGCTGGATCCTAGTGCAGGCAACTTGTCAAGGTGCCATGGGCATTGCTGCTGCTGCTGCTCTGCTCTGCACTCACTCTGGGTGCAACATCATAAAATATCTGTCTGTGGCAGAGACACCTGTTGCTTCCATAGGAAAGCCAGTCTCCTGATATGGCTGGCCTCAGATACCCAGTAATGTGCTGGGATATAGGGACCCCCCTCACCCTTCCAAAAGCCACAGCTACAGTCTGTGACTGCCAAGGGTATTGGAAAAGCTCAGTGACAGTTGGGTTTGTTTGGAAGTCACTGGTCTCAGGATGTGAAGGATTGATGGAAAAGTGCCCAGGCTGCAAATGGTCCTTTTGACAACTGGCTGCTCCTCTGGTGACTTGAAGGTGGATTTTTTTTTCCCTGCCTCACCTCTCCCCCACCTCACAGCCTTCCTCCCCCCCTCCAGACACCTCTACCCATCCAGCCTCCAAGTCACCCTTCTTGTTCTCTAAGTGCCCATCCAGTGTTCATTGTCATAACATCTGAACCTCTCTGCATTTTCTTCTTTCTGCTCCCTCCCACAGCTGTGCCAGCACCAAACCCAGGAGCATGGTGAATGCCCAGGCTGCACCTTCTCTACATTCATACCCAGCACCTCCCCAAGCAGAAGCCTTCCAGAACAACTTATTCCCTTCCCATCTTCCTGCCCTGACCTGCAGTGAGCTGAAAGCAAGACACAGGAAAATTCAGGACAACATGTAAAACAGTGATTTCAATGTTTCTAATATATCCCCATTGGGAGTAAAGAAAGGAGATTTACAGTTTATTCTGACCCCAGAATAGTGGTCCAGCTCTGCTCTGGGTGAAGGTGTTGCCCAGCCTTTGTGTTCCCAAACCAGTTCAGCCATGCCTAATCGTAGGCACTATGCTATGAGACCTAACAGAAGTACTTCTTATTTAATTAATCTCCAGGTTTGCTTTCTGAATGCTGTGCCATATGGTATTGATTTTTCAGCTTGGTATGACAGCACTTGCCATGAAAGAAACTAACCTAATTAAAGTGAAGGACACCACACACTCTCACTCTTCCCTTTAATACCTCCTTCTAGATCAGCTCTTCTGAGTGCTGAAATGTGGCACCTCTGCTTGCAGGTGAATTCAAAGGTTTTGGCTGTGCAAAGAGGTCCAGATCCCTTACTCAGCACTGGCCTGGTACCCTGGGCATTCCCAGATACCTCCTCTCTGCAGCTGAGCAGGGAGATTTTGAAGCATGGCTTCCCAACAGGAAGCAATGTCTCCATTTCTTTTCAGACAGAGCAGATAATTCATTGGTGAATGTCAGTCTCCTCCTTCTTCCTCATTAATGGCTGGACTTCTAAGTCTAGGCAGCACCTAGTTGTAAAACTTGTAAAATTTTCTTGTGGAACTAATTTTTCCTATAATAAAGGACAGATTTTAGCACAAAGGACATTCCAGCTTTTCTACCAGCTCCTGGGCTTTGCTTTGACATGATTCTTCCAAGGAATAGTCAAGGTGGGCCTTGATGCCATGAATGTATTGAATGTTCCTGACAATGACCAATTGTTTAATCACCTCAAATAAGACTTTCATTATTGGTATTGTCACACTCTGTGAAAAAAAGGATAAGGAAAATTACTAAGGGGAAGAAATAAACCTTTCTTTTGTGGGATTATTGTCTGCAGTCTTTTCTTTTGTCTTAAGGTTTCACTGGATTTTGAAGGTGGAATAAATGTATTTTCTTCCTGTCTGGAAATGGCAGCTAAGGGTCTTGTTTCTTGTTGCTTGGTACCTAGAAATGTTCCAGTTTCTCTAGGGAAAAGATGCCTGGTCACCAGTTTCCTTCAGCACTCCCCCCGTTTACCCTCCTTTGCAGCTCCTGCAGTGCTCCACCAGCCAAAGCCCTCCATGGACTCCTGAGAGGTGGTGTCTGTGGCAGTGCAGCAGAAACCCTGGGGAATACTCTTCCATCTGCTCTTGTCACTCTGCCCAGCCCAGGGCAAGAAACCTCTGTGCCAGCCACATTTTAGGGGCCATCCCAGCACTGTAACGGCCTGGGACACACACAAGCAGGTTACCTGCATCTCCCCTCCTAGCTGGGAGCCCATGATCATCCTTTGCTCTCTTTGACCCCTCTTTGTTCCTTTAGCTCACAAGGGGAGATGTAACAAAGAGCCCCATGGTCCTGCATGGTGGCTAAGTGTTCATTTGTTCGGCAGACGGTCTGGCTGGGGGAAGCTCTGAGAATTACCAGCGTGAGCTGTGTGGCAGGCTTTGGGGCAGCCATCCCAAGGGGCAACCTGAGAAAAGAGGCAATTAGCCAGCCCCTCACCAGCACAGCAGGAGTGGTTCAAGGGGAAAGAAAAGCTGAGCCTTGGTGGTAATGATATTTTTCCACATGGCTAAATGCATTGATCTGTGACAAACAATACCAGGCTGTGCCTCTAGCCATGGTGTGAAGGAGGAGGGACAGGAGAGCTTCCCCATGCAAGATGTTTGAGGCAGAAGTTTCTCAGATTCCCTGCAAGAAGCTGAACATGTGTGGAGAATGAGTCCCTAAGGATCTGTCTCCAGCCCAGCCCAGGTCTTGCCCAGGGACAGGCTTCCCAGCAGGTGCCAGGAGCTTCTTCTTGAAGGCAAGTGCAATGCAGGTGAGCCCTATCTATGATCCCATCCTGCATCTTCAGAATGTCCTGCAGAACAGACAGGCAGGGTACAGAGCACTCAAGCGAAGCTTCATAACAGAGCTACCCTGGGGTAAACTACCTATTCATGGAGGCCAAAACAGTGACAATTAAATCTGCTCCTGTCCCTGATACCCTAACTCTTCAAAGGCCCTGCCTTTACCCATTCCCTGCAGGGCTGTGACAGTGGGCTGATCCCACATGCTTATAGAGCACCTGAGGTAAGACAGCATTTGTGTAACACCCCAACCAATGCCTGAGCTGGGACATGTCTCCCAGGGCAATTCCACTAGGAAAAGCCCAAGCCATAAAGGATAAACCCTGGCAGACCTGGACCTCTGCTTTTCTTGGAGCAGTTCCTCCTACTTCCCTGCTTGTGAAAATAGCCAGGTGACCACATATAAATACCACTATTCAGAGAGAAGTGGTGGGATGTCCCTGGCCCACCATACACCCTATAGACTGGGTATCATGAGTGTTTGAGAGGAAACATACAGGAGTGTATTATTAGTGTCTTGTCATCAAGTGGACAAAGTGGTTTAGGAGAGCACAGGGCAAGGCACACATCCTGTCCGAAGAGCTTAACTTCTAAGCTTTAATCAGAAGAATTAGGGCTTTACTTTGGGTTGAATTTAATCAGAATGAATAACAGAGATAGTTGTGTCATTTTGTAGGCAGGGTGCTATATGCTTTGGGCATTCCCTCCTGCCTCATGTTGGCCAGATAGCACCCCCACGTGTCCAGGGTCTGACTGCTGGTGACAGGCACTGTCCCAAGGGCCACAGCTAAGCTCTGAGTGCCTCGGGCAGGATGAAAGCCCTGTTGGCTCTACGGGTGCTGCCAGGCTGGCTTTGTCCTCCTGTTGGAGGTTTAGCTCTAGGTGGGCCCTCATGGGGCTGTCCAAAGTCTCAGTTACCTGAATACATGTGCATGCATCTGATGGCAGCTCCAGCAGGTCTTCTCTGCTCCCTCAGCACTCTCCTTTGGGCTGGAGCCACCAGGGGACAGCCCTTGATGGTTGCTGCATTGCCAGCTGGACTGTAGCCTGGGACTGTAGCCCAGTTTCCACCACATATGCAGTAGCATGGCTTTCCCATGGGTGTAGCAGAACTGAACCACATCTCCCAGCAGCAACAGTGAGCATAAAGGAAGGAGATTTGTTCCATTTCTGGCAGGCCTCCCCACTCATGACACAGTGGTTGCAGATCCTTTGGCAGGCCAGGACCTATGTGTGTACAGAGAAAGGAACTGAGGCTAAATCCAGGGCAGGCATTGTTCTTTCCCCCAACTCAGCATCTGCCTCACCCACCACAATGTCATGGGATCACTTTTCCTTCATTTTTAACTGCAAAATATCACTTTTGATTGACATTTCACCTGGCAAGCTCAAATTCAAGGCAAAGAGCACTGAACTGCAACCATTTGAAGAAAACCACACTGTCCTTCTGATGAGAGCTACAGTGGTCAAAGGGCTTTTGTCACTCAGCTTTTTCCACCCTCTTTTTTTTTACATTCTCTTCTGTTCTCTTTTGCAGAGAAGCAAGCACATCCCAGACCTCAGCTGCCCTGGGCACTGTGCCACCGTGCCACTCTCCTCCTTGGCCAGAGCAAATTCCTTACTATTGCAGCAGGCAAATATCAGGCACATATAATGGATGTGACCCTCCTCCCAACTCCTCTCACTCCCTGCTGCATTTCCCACTCGCAGAAGTTGCATGGATCTTCCTGAGCAAAATCTAATCAGTTCCATGAAAAAAAAAAAAAAAGAAAAAGAGAGATAGAGGGGGAGAGAAAAACCCTGACTATATTTTTAAATAATACCAAAAAGCTGTAAGTATGTGGTTGGCCTGTTTGCTCTTACTGCCTGGGATCAGCCCGATTATTCAGGGATTCATTTTTATTTCTGAGTTTTATTTTTTCTTATTCAACAGCTGCACATTAATAAAAACTCCATTTATTGGAGGATTTGGCTGGGATTGCTATAATAAAATAGAAGGATTTGTGCCATGCACTAAAAGAACTCTCTGCAAAAAGTAGTGTTTTTCCAGTGATTAGGAGCACCAGAACATATTGTTTTGCTGTGTAGCACCGTCACTGCCAAGGGTGGTGACAGATGTCTTGTGTTAATGTTGAATGATTAAATGCCATTTCTGAAGCCACTCCCTATCTGTGTAGCACAGGGCTACTTCACCCACACAATCTGCCTTCAATCTGTTCCCTTGCTGAGAGCATCCCGCCTTGCTGACTGTCAAGAAGCCCCGATCACGACCTGGGTTGCACAGTGTGCCCAGGGCCAGCCTACGTCCAGCTAGTGCTCAGATATCAGCCTTTCGGTCATCCTGCCAGGAACACAAAGTCTATCCCTGCAGGTCAGAGATGGAGCATGCAGCCAGTGGAAACAGAGAGACAAGTACAGCTCTTGTGCTGCTCATCCTGCCATGGTGTTCCTCACCCACACCAGTAGTGAGAGTGGGTTTGGTGGGAAACATGAGGCCAGCCCAAGATGTCACTATTTCCAGCTGTAGACCACTCTGCTGAAGGAGGTGATGTGTTCCTGCATACTAGCCTCTCCTCTATCCATAGGCCACTGCTTGTGTCAGCAGGGACCTCCTTGATCTCATTTTTGACCATTGTCTTCGAGCAAGGCAAAGAGCATCCCCTCTGTGACTGACTACATAGACATGTCCAGCTGCACCAGGGCCTCCACAAATCCTCTAGCACTGGCTTCCTTGCTTTCTAGTGTCCTCAGCTCATCTTCTTTTATTCCCTTACTCTCATAAACCACTATAACCCGCAAACTGCATCCCACTTGACCAAAAATCAGGTAGGTAACTTAACTTGGGGGAAAAAAGAACTTCTGCCCAGGAGGAGGAGATGGACAGACTGGCAGTGAGGTTGAATAGGTGGTTCACTGCTTTCCACCTGAAATTTAGCAAATAACTATGTTGCTCTTCTAAAAGCCTGCTCTGGCCTCAGCAAACACACACAGTTAGCCTGAGAGAGAGAAGCAAGCATGCGCATGCACACACACAGAGATTCTTGATCAGAACATCTGTATCCCCTGGAAGTATATTGTCTTCATAAAAGCACAGAGGACAAATAAGGTTGTTTCCCCAAATAGAGCTGATGTGGTAGGGGGAAGGGAGGAGCCAGCTGAGGAAAATCTGGGTGCTCACATGCATTCACACATGTTGCTGCAAGTCCTGTCAAGGAGGAAACGTGGTAGGGGGCACGTTGGCAAGCTGGGAGGTGAATAAAGATGTTATAGAGGGGGATGCCCCTGTAGTCACGGTGATGTTGCTGCACATGCTCATACCATCTGCAAACAGTACTCTTCTGCCCTCCTCTCTTCCCTCTGTTCACCCCTCTCCTTGCATCACATGAATTTGGGGGTGATGTTCCCTGACTTTTCCCATGACCAAGTGCACTGAGGAGGTCATCCCCCCAGGCCGCAATGAACTGACTGCACAAGACAGCTTTTCTGCTAAGCGTGAGGAAGCAGGAGGGCAAGGTGGTGCCAAACAGCAAAAGGGCTAAATTGACTTATTTCTGCCACCTCCCCTTTAAAAAAATATGAAACGTTGCTGTCACTTGCTAATCCATCAGCCTGACAGGTCATGTGAAAGCAGGTTGCCCACTCGCTTTCACTTTTTCCCCAACTTAATCTCTGTGCTAAATTACAAGTTGATAATGGGTTCCCATTAATTATTGATTTTTCAGATAATACTTGTTAAAGTAGAATTAACGCTATTGTTTCTGAACAAATACTGCCCAAATACTGTGTTTAGCGGGCTTGTAATCAGCTTTACCCACTTCTCCTCTAATCTGATTGAAACAGATTTCCTACCAAATCTTTTTTATCATTTCGTTGATATTAAAAGGTCACATATTTATGTCTGTGCAAAAGTTAAATTTAAGTTACTGCAATTGATTACCATTATGTGTTCATGCTCAAACAGCAGAGTAATTGACACTGGAAAAGAAGAAGTAGAGAGAAATACCGAGGAAATGCTTTCTGTGGCATTCAGTGAGTGATGTTAAGCATTGTACATTTTAGCTTATTTTTCCAAGCACTATATTATGATTCTGTTCACCATAATGCCTTTTGACCTGCTGCATTTACTCCATCATAATTATCCTTTAATACTCTTATAAATGAACTTTTAGCTTATCTTCTGTTAATTCTCAGAACAAGCAAAGCACACACGTAACAAACAAAGCCATCTAAATAAAGTGTTTAACCCTTGTGGTGGTTTTCCCTGATAATTCAAGTGTGGGCTGTGCATTTAAGAGGTAGGTGGCTTAATTATACTTCCTCTCATGAGGTACAGAATGTGTGATGGCATTTCAGCTCCTCTTCAAGCCAAGCACTGTTGAATAACTCTATGAAAAAAAAAGCAATTAATTCAAAGCAATACAAAACTAGCTGTAAAGAGTATCACAGATTAGTCTGGGATTTCTCTAGTGCTGGGCAGCCATCCAAGCTGAATGGCACACAGGACCCAAGATGAGCTAGTTAGAAAGGGAAGGTGGAGGCGATTTGTCTCAACACAAAGAGCCCACAGTACTAAACACTATAACATCTTCCACCTTGCTTCTCCACAGCCATGCTCAAACCATGATGGGAAATGGGTATGCACCACCTTGTTCTGTTTACTGTGTTGCAGAGTTTGCCACATAATAACATCTCAGCAATGGTATCAATGGAGGTTTCTGTAAATACAAACATTTCAGCAATATAATTTTGGGGGGAAGCACAAGGCCAGTACTGGTTTGCAGCTGTAGCTGAGTGTAGGCGAGACCCTGCAGACTGGACTGGAGAGGTCATCTGCCAACAGAGTCCTCTTTGTCTTTCATAACCCAGGAAGAATGAGAGCCTCCAACACTCCCAGTGCCTTGGACACCTTCCAGTGACTAGGTATGTGAGACTCTGACACACTCTTCTGGCAAAACTGCAACCCATCTTTGCTGTGACCTGATTTCCCTGATCCACCTTGCATCAAGCGCAAGATAGCTGGTGCTGGTCAGCATCTACCTCCGGAGGCAAAGGACAGGTGCCTGGACACCCACCACCCACAGAATCCTGCTGCCCATGCATTGCTGAATGTTCTAGGTGGGGATAAGGTCAGTAAGGCATCTGTGGCACAATGAGGGGTCACCTTGGCAGGAGATGCCTGGTGTTGCTAGCAATGCAATCACAGCTCCTGTTGTTGCAGTCACTCCAGTCTCCACTCTGCAGCTGTTTATTATTAGCATGACAAATAAAGCAAAAGAAGGTCTCTTTCCTGGAGAGTTTGCTAAACCTGGACATACAAGGGCAAAGAAATGAATCATTATTTTCCCCAAAGTTGCTGAGACATAGAGGTTAAAGACCAGATCCAATACAGGCTCTAGTAGCTTGAGGCTCTGACTTTGGGTCTCTACATGCAACCCTGCAAACCGCAAACATCTTTTAAGCAGCAGGTCAGTGGTCAGCTCCTGCAACTGCACATTTTCCCAGGACACATGGCAATGAGGTCCTGCGGGCAGAGGAAGGAATGGAGATGGGTGAATGCTTCAACCACCAGGCCATAGTTCTGAAATGATTCCACATACAGCAGGGACTCATCTGCTTCAGTGCTTTCTTCCCCACACACATCCCGCATCTGCCTGTTCTGAAGACAAACTGCTTTCATTTTCCATCAGTTCATCAAAGGGCATCTTACCGAAATAATTCAGAGGTATCTAGAGGACAAATCATTAGAGAATTTTTAACATCCTTTTTTCATAGACTTGGTAAATTCTGCAACTTGCCAGAGAAACTCAGATTTTCATGGAAATTTGGTGATATTCAGTGAAAAGCTACTAGCATGCATAATGAGAAAATACCTAATTCTCCCAAAGAAGGTTTTATGCCCATAAGTGCATCTACAATAACCTGGAAGGGTTAGATTATAGCTAGTAATGTCACGCAGACCTCTAGAGGAGATTAACTCAGGAGTTTTGTTATTAAAGGTGTACTATTCATGAGCCTAGTTCCACTATAGTGATAGACACTAAACAGTAATAAAAAAGGTTAACAGCCCTCAGCAGCTCTAAGAGACAACCTGGCCCCACCATTACACGTTCCAATAAAAAAAAATCTTGGTAAATGACAAATAAACAACTATCCTATTTGGTCCCCAGCCCACCTTATTTGCTCTCTAATATTATTTGCTCTCACAAAATCCTGTTACAGTCTTTTTCCTGGTTTTGCCAGCAAGATGATGATTCTTTCACTGTCATGGGGCTGGATCCTCAGCTGCTGTGGACTGACCCAACTTTGTCAGCTAATGGGACTATGTTGACTTACATCAGCTGGGAATCTATTTGCTCCCCTGCTTCATGAGGAATGGACTCAAAAAGATTATCAGTTAGCTTTAAGACTATCATGTTTTCGTCGTAAAGAAATCACTCTCAAATCATTTTTCCTTATCTAGTTTTTAAGAATTCAATCCTCTGCTATAGCTTAAGGACAAACAATTTCACTACTACCTCCAGCAGAGCCAAGACCAATTTGAGAATATTTTATTTATTTCCTGATAACATAATCCATATTCCACTAAATTGCCATGTGAAATGTACTCCTGCATAATACCAAAGTGTTAATGGCACAGAGTAAAACCACAAGCTGGTTTGAAATGCAGAGATTTTGAAGGAAAAGATAGGAAAACACATAATGCAGCTCCATAATCATTTGACAATAAATGATCCTTTTATCCGATTATTATTTCAGTTGCATGTCTTTAATAAAATGCAGCAGTTACCCATTCCCCAAAGCATTTGGACCACAGTTATGATCAAAGAACAGTGGCCTGTAGCAGGAAAGCTGTATCCTGGTCCTTTTTTACCCCATACACAGCCTGAGCTCCTCAAATCTTAGGACCATCAATGGGATGAGATTTAGGACCACATGCATAATTGCTTCAAACTGTAGTAGCTCCAAGGAAATCATCACACCAATGGTTACCAACCAGCAGGCAGGAATTGGTAGGGACTGATACTGAAATATAAAGACAGCACTGAAAGAGACTGTGACTAATAGAGTCAAAGAAGTAAGAAGAAAGTCCGTATGTTTACCAAGAGCAAACATATCTTCTGTTCATTAGCTGGCTTTCCTACAACATGCTGATTGTTAAGATGTGATTCACAGTTCAGAATATTTTTCTTTTAACCAATAAACCTTTGCAGTTTCAAATAAGGAAAGAAGCAGTGGTCACATCTTTTGGTGAAAGCTGCAGGTAACTACTGCTCCTTACCTTTCCAGGGATGAAAAGTAGATGACTCAACATGTAAAGAATTTGGGAGAGCTAACAAAGCATTAGAGAAGTCTTGCATTTTATAGTTTCAGAAAAGACAATTGATCCTTTTCCATTACATTGTAAGTTGGCTCAAAGAATGTAAGAATGCTGATAAAATAATACTACAGCTAAGCTACAGCTAAAACAATACTACAGCTACTGATACTATAGGATTTTTATTTCATTCTGATTTAAATAAAAATGACTATTATGCAATATTTGGCTGTGCCCGTATTGACCAGTTTTCAATCTATTTAACTAACTAAATCCTCAAATCAACACCAGCCTTTTCTCAGCCCAATGGAGTTTGGTTAACCACCGAGCTGCAAAGATATATTAAACTCAGTAACTGAGTTTTCATCACATTTGCAAAGCATTCATACATGAACATTAAATAGCACAGGGTCAGGTCAGATGTTCAAGCAAATTTAACCACCTGCAGAAATGCATTATTGCTTTCAAAAAAGCTACAGTCTTTTGTCTACACCTCCATGGAAAGGATGGTGATCGATCTTTTGGGGTGATGCCTAAAATAGCTGAAGAAAAGGTTGAATAAAATACCATGGTTGGAACACATTCTTTCTCAGAAGCAAGATGAATTTGGATAAAAGAAAAGGGACATAGATTCCCTAAAGTTATTTACAGTAGCAAAAAAAAATGGGCTGTAGAAATATTATTCACTGTCAGAAAAGATACTATCAGAAACTAGGACATAGAAGGGGATTTGCCATAGGTAACTCACCTAATCAGTGTGCAAGAAAATACATGTTGAATTTCTGGAGGAGAAAGTCAGAAATGACACAACTTGCCCTTCACAATTTCTGTAATTGGAAAGGAAGAGTCCTTGCATTTTGTTTTCCAAACAGTCTAGTGGACAAACAATAGTCCCACAAAATTGCAAAAGCAGCATGGAAGTCATACTGCCTTGATCATCCCTTGTTGACCTCACTCAGCAAGATACTGTCTGTTTGGGAAAACACCAAGTAACCTGGGATGCCTTGCTGCTGACTACAGGCTAGTTACGTGGACCCATGACATGACTTCTTATGCATCCCACTCCACCCAATTCCCACCGAAAGCTACAAACACAGCAGGCTCACACCACCTGAGAAAGCCAGATGCCATAAATCTGCACAGCAGTGCCTGTAGGTTGCTTATGTCTTTTTCTTGTAATAAACAGGCAATGATGACTGCAGCGAAGGAAGATGTACCCGAGCAGTTGTGTCAGAGAACAAGCCACCAGAGCCAGGCTGGACAGGAACAAAATGGCTGACATAGTGCAAATGCACAAACTTTAATGAAAGTCATCCACTATGTCAAATAATTCAAGAGGAAATTCTTATTAACACAGTATTTTTCAAAGTCTATAGTTGTCAAAGATATTTGCAGAGCATTAAGTTTTCTTTCTTCACCCTGATCAACTACTTGAAGTTAAAAGTGTAGGTGCAACAGAGCAACTACCACAGCAGCCTCTGAGATTTCCCAGACGAAAAGCAGGTGTCCATGTAGGACATTCACGTCACTTGGCCACAACTTGCATTTCTATATCTGTTCACAGCCCTAGCAGTAGCACCTGGATTACCAAGGATCTGGACATCTGGCAGAAACACAGTGGTCCAGAAGGTGGTTGATATAGCAGCAGCTGAATAGTTCAGTTAGGGTCTGCAAGGCATGTGAGGTAAGCAGCTGAGCGAAAATCCAGCTCAGGGTGGTGGCATGATGTTGGAGAAGCATCAGCAGGTTCAAAGCTTGGCAACTGAACCCTTAGACACCTGCAGAGGTGATCAAAGGTGGTAAGAGCACAAACTCTTTGGCATGCACAGATTAATTGAAACATCTGACCAAAATGCCCAAGTATGACAGATATAGAATCACAGAATCACGATATATGCCAAATTTGAAGGAACCCACAAGGATCCAACGCCTGACCCTGCACAGGACCATTCCCAAGAGTCACACCATGTGCCTGAGAGCATTCTTCAAACACTTCTTGAACTCTGTCAGACTTGGTGCTGTGACCACTTCCCTGGGGAGTCTGTTCCAGTGCCCAACCACCCTCTGGGTGAAAAACCTTTTCTTAATATCCAACCAAAACTTCCCATGATGCAACTTCAGGCCATTCCCTCAGATTCTGTCACTGGTCACCAGAGAGTAGAGATTACTCAAAAATCATTGATAGAGTTTTCACGATGACATCAGCCAGCTCTTTGAGGCTTCTTGGATGAATCCTGTCAGGCCCCATAGATTTGCAGAGATTCAGATGGAGCAGGAAATCCTGCACCATTTCCAGATTGACTGGGAATTGAGCATTCTCTCAGTCATAGTCTTCCAGCTCAGGGCAATGAGACCCCCTTGGTGCATCATCCTTGTTAAAGACAGAGGCAAATAAAGTATTAAACATCCTCGCCTTGTCTCTGTCACTGTTTATGAGGTGACCTTCCTCATCCTGTAGCAAGCCGATGATAATTCTATACTGTCTATTGCCCTTAATATATTTGAAAAAACTCTTTTTGTTGTCCCCCATGTTTCTGGCCAGCTTCAACTGCAGCTGAGCTTTGACCACACAAATTTTCTCCCTACAGCGGCAAGCAGCATCTCCATATTCTTCCCATGTCACTTGACCTTGCTTCCACTGGGCCTACACCTTCCTGTTTTGCCTTATTTCCAAGAGAAGATCCCTGCTCAGGCAAGCTGGCCTTCTGCCTCATCTGCTTTACTTCTGACATTTGGGAATTGCCTGTTCCTATGCCCTTAGGAGGCGATGTTTAAAAAGTGACCTGCACTGAGGGACCCCCGCATCTATAAAAACATTTTTCCAAGGGACCTTACTTGCTAATTCCCTGAGCAGCCTGAACTCTGCTCTCCTCATGTCTGGAGTTGAGGTTTTGCTGGCACTTTTCCTTCTGTTGACTGAGATTTTTAACTTGATCACTTCATGGTCGCTGTGGCCAAGGTGGCCACCAATCTCCACTTCACTCACAAGATCCACTCTGCTGACAAGCAGCAGATCCAGGAAGGCATCTTTCTGAATCAGCTCCCTTAGGACCTATTCCATAGAGTTGTCATCCAGGTTTTTTGGGAATCTTCTCTCCTGGGTTGTACCAGCTGTGTGGTGCTCCCAGTTAATTTCTGGTAAGTTGAAGTAAGTGCAAGGGCAGTTGACTAATTGTCCCTTAGTTCCTCGAAGAATGATTCATCTGTGTCATTGTCCTAGCTGGGAGGTCTACAGCAGACTCCAACGACATCCGTTTTATTTGTTTGCCCCTTGATTCTTAACCAGAGGCTCCCAACTGTGAGCTCCATACATTCTAACCCTTCTATCACATTCAGTGCCACCTTTCTGCTTCTTCTGCCCTGCCTACCCCTTCTGAAGAGACTGTAACCATCCAACAAGGCACTTCAGTCACAGGACTCATTCCACCAGATTTCACTTACGCCATTGATGTCAAATCTCTGGGACTAGGCCAAGGCTTGGAGCTCCTCTTGTTTGTTCCTCATGCTGTGTGCATTAGTGTAGACACATTTCAGGTGTGGAACATCATAGACAACACCTTGTGAGGCAGACTGAGGAATCCCATGTTTTCTCAAATTTTGACACACCATCCCATCGCTCATCACTGGCAAGCCTGGTCTTGTCCCTTTCCCCCTTCCAAGCCAATTTAAAGCTCTGTCAACAAGCCCCATTAGCTCCTGCCCTAAAACTCTTTTCCCTCTCTGTGATAGGTGCATCCCATTAGGTGTTGAGTAGATCATTCCATGGTCAAAACCCCAAAATTCTTCTATTACACCAACCTCAGAGCCACTCATTAATCTGATGGATCTGCCTATTCCTATATTTTATATTATTCCTCACTTCCGGAAGAATAGAGGAAATCACTACCTGTGCTCCTGGTCCCTCTACCAATTGCCCCAGGGCCCTGAAATCCCTTTTGATTGCCCTCAGACTTCTCTTTGTTATTTTGCAGCTGCCAATTTAAACAACCAATACACGGTAGTAATCTGAGGGCCTTACCAAAAAGGAGATTTTCCAGTAATGTCCCTTATCTGAGCCCCTGGAAGACAACAGACTTCCCTGTGAGTTGGGTCTGGCCTGCATGTCAGGCCCTTCATTCCCTTTAGAAGGGAGTCTTCTATTAAAACTATTTTTCTTTTCCTCTTAACAGAGGTCATGATACAGGGTACAGGCGGTGTTGTTTTAGGAGGCCACACTACCCCAGAAGGACCTTGTTCCACCCCACCAGCTGTCTGGCCTTCTAGTTCCAGAGCCTCATACCTCTTGTATAGGGTACCAGTCCTACCTGTTAAATTTGAAAAGGAGAAACCTTCCTCTTGGTGCATGTTGTGAGCCACTTCCAGCCTTCATCTTTAACAGATCCATGATCGACAGTCCTTTGACTGATTACCCTGAAGGGTCCTGACTCCACCTACTTCTCCATTACAGTGAAGGTTTGAGACTCCCAAGAGTTTTGAGACTGTAGTATCTCTGAAAATAATCAGTCTCTCTCTTGCTCATTGACCCAAATACTATGAAGCCTGTTCACTTCTTCCCATAGCTTCTTCACCTGGCAACACAGCTCCTCAACCACGGCACACCTCATCTGTATTCTGCTTCTGCTGACTAGGTAGCAGTGATCTGCAGTTTAGGTTTTTGAACTGGAGAACTAAATGTAGTGTGAACACTGAGAAGGATTGTCCATTCAGTTAGACTTCTTTCCTTCCAATGTGACTCTCCACCAGCTCCAGCAAATTCAGACCAGAATAAAACTAATGTCATTAGACCAGTCAGAATATATTGCTGGCTCTGGTATTTCTTTCGCTGCTAAAATCCCAACATAGGATTTGTCTAGAAATGAAGGAGCAGTTCAGTTACAGGATTGGGGTCACATCTTCAAGCACAGAGCATGTGCACCAGGAATGGCAGTACAAGCTGACAGCTTTCATATATTTTCTTTCACAACTTTTACCAGCATTACACTAGCATCAACCCAGAGAATTAGAAACAGAGGTAACATCCCTGGGAACCACTCTTTTTCTCCTAGGGACTCTACCTGTTCTCTCTGAGGAAGAGGCTCAAACTTCCTGCTTGTGGGGAGAAAGGTGTTTGTCCAAATTACCTTTTTTATTCATGGGCCTTCCTTAACAGTAATTATAAGAATAACAAATCCTGTGGGAGCAATGTAACTGATTCATGCGTGGATGTGCAAATGGGCAATTTGCAAACTAATTGCCCCCACACAATACACTGTGCAGACAGGTTGTCCAAACACTGGCTCTGTGTACTTTTTGTAGTGGCGGCTGCCTGGTAAGAGGCGGTTGAAATGCTTTCTGGACAGACAATGGACTTGCTCAAGTGTGCAACTATTTTGGAGGGAAGCTATCCCGCCCACCCTGGGTGGCGAAGGTTTGTTCTGCCTGTGTCCAGCTGCCGTGTTATGCCAGGAAAATACAGGGGCCATGTGTGGGACAAAACAGTTTTGCCTTATTGCCTCTGCTGGCTCAGGAGGACGCAGAGAATATCAGCAGCATATGGGCCTCGGGGGATTTCAGCCATTTAACAAACATTATATGCTCCATAACAAAACAACAATATTTCAGTACTTAGATCAACCAGATAACTAAATTAAATTCCCTAGACGGTGAGGACTGGTATGCTAATTGGCTTGCCTTGTGGATTTTTCTTTGCAACTCCCCAAGAAACAGATTGGCCCATTTTTCAGGCAACTGATTGTTAATTGGAGTAATGAATAGCAGGCTGGAGGGTCTGATCACTTTGCCTGGTAAATTCAAACCCCTATTATTCATGAGGGCAAGCTAGAGGTGATGTGGGTTTCATGGGAGGTGGGTAAACGGCTGGTGCCAGGTCAATTCCTTTCTTTATCTTTACTCCAGGAACACAAGGGAAAATATAGCACCTGATTACCCCATCCCTGTGGGATGCTGTGCTCTTCAAACAGCTGAATTTCCCTCAAGGAGGGCTCCCTCCACTGACTGCAGAAGGCCAGCAGGTGTGTTTATTGAGCAGACTTCTGCTCTTCTCCTGCTCTGGCTCCATGGTCCCTAACACAAGCAACCTCTACTGCCTCTGGGAAAGTCTTCAGTTTTGCTATGCTTTGCTTCCCTGGTAGTTCTGATGGGCCAGACAGAAGGTCTTGATGGGCACGAGCAATCTGGTGCAGCCAGGTCAGCAGGACGTAGCTCCAAGGCTTCTCCCTTCATTGCCCCACATCCTGCATTCTCATTAGGCCACATAGCCACTGGTCCTTCCCCTTCCCAATCAAGCAGTGGTTCTGGTCCTCATTAACTCAGCTTCCCAAATTAGAGGCACACAACTAGGGCGTAGGGAAGATGAAGCTTTGGGTCATGTCTGCTCTTTGATCCAGAAGACCCAGCCCTCAAAGCAGCACCAGCAAGGATGAAGGCTGTTACCTTGTTTTCCACCCTGCTCTCTCCAATGCCTGGCTTTGATTACAAACCATGCGGAAATGCTGATTTCTCTCTGTTCTCACAAACTTTGCTGTAAGCCAAGCTCTTATCATCTCCTCAGGGCTGAGCAGCTCCATGGTTGCACACAGGACACTTGCAGCTCCTCCAGGCAAGCTTCCTTACAACTGCTTTCTGCACCAAGAGTCAGTGTACAGACTGCCTGAAAACTATGGCCCAACTATTCACCAAAGACAATACTACGAAAATTTCAGAAATGGGTCCCTTTACGGCATTTCAACTACTATTCTACAACTGATTAGATTTTCAGTTTGTTAGCTGAAACAAGAAATAGCTTTTGTAAATTTACAGAGATATCCAACCAAAATATTTTAACTTGTTAAAACATCACCTTTCCAGAAAAACATGGTTATACATTCTACTAAAATGTAGCAATTGTTTGGATTACTTATTTTCAAGAAATGAAGTTTCTGTTTTTTGTTGAGCATGAAGGTGGCTCAAACAAGCACACAGGTGCCTAATGTCTTTTCAGTCTTCCTCTGAAAATCTCATAGCATCATTTTTCTGCATCACAATATCAGAGTATCTGAGCTCATCAGAGAAACTAAGATTATGTTTTACTAAAAGAGACTTATTTTCACAAATTATGTTAGAAGACAGATAGGTGATCACATTTATTGAGAAAAAAACGTGGCACAATAGACTACAGTTTATATTCAAAAGCAATTAATGGTTGTTGGTGTCTGCATATCCGGGTGCCCAGAACGGGTGCTTCAAAAGGCCAAGTTTTCAAAGAGAAGGGAGGCTGGTGTTGGAAAAAAAGTCTTCTTAAAATGCCTCAAGTTGAAGCACAGAGAATTCCTACATTTGCTTCTCTACGCTGATCATAAGTATTCATCCACGCACTTCTGCATTTACCCTGGCATACAATTACTTTATAAGCAACAGTGAATTTATCACTGGGGCACCAGAAAATATATTCATTCATAGGAACCAAGCTATTGAAAATTAGTTTGCTTATTCAAGGAAGCTTGCAAATACCAGAAAACAGTCCTGCAGCTCCTGAAGCATAAATGATTGAAGGCTAACAACAGGCTACCACTAGTATTTATTTGTCCATAGTTGGCTCAAGACATGAAAAAATTAACTGAGAATACTTCCTTTCTTTCCATCGTGCACAATGATTATTTCACACACAAAACTTTAGGTGCCTCCTAACAAATGAGAAGTACATAGTTTCTGAGAGCAGAAAAGTGACTTTCATGATCATCCTTCCTTATGAGATTCTATGCATTCATTGCTAAAGTACAGGGTCTGGCAAATCCACGTGGAGGACTGAGAACAATTAACTCCCCCACAGGGGGAGCTGGGACAGCAAAGCACCTGCAAAAACGGCTCTCAGGGTATGAGACTCACCTCAAAAATTGTCTCTCAGGGCACAAGAAGCAACATTCAATAAAGAAGAAAATAATACTGCACTCAGATCTGATGCAGATGTTTAAGCTGGACATAGTCCTCTGGATACAATATCATACCCTAAACTGAAGGTTTGGTTTTGATATTTCTTCTGCAGTTTCTAAGATAACGAATACAAGAACAGCACCTGTGAACAGCTATTTACATCCCCCTCTGTAAAGCTGGCATGAAAATGTCACATAATGAAACCCACAGAGCTGTGTCTCAGAACTCTGTGGTTTCAGCTCCTCTTGTTGACCAAGGAAGGCAGTATAAGCAGGCTGTGCCACTTCAGGCAGCACTGTCACATTGAAATAGGGCTCAAAGTAGTTTTTGCTCTTTAATTGGACTTAGTCACATTTTTGTACAATGAAGAAACAGGTGCTAGTAACTCTTCAGGCCCTATTTAATTTTATAATTGGACATTTTGGGTTACATATGTAGGGGGAAGTTGGCAGCCAGCTGCATTTCCCTATATCCATTTCTACACATATCAAGGAAAAGAATATTATCAATATTAAGGAAAGACAGACACTTCCAGTTTTCCGGAAAATTATTATTTCATAATAATTTTAAATTGCGTCTGATATGCTTTATGTAATAATCATTGAAAATATCATAAGACTCACACAAAAAATTCATCATGAAACAAAACAGTGTGAAAACAAGTAACCGTGAAGAACGAAATCATTGTCCAAATCCCACAACTACTGTCTGCACTCACAGTTTAACTGGCAGCTGAATACTAACAGCATTTTCCAGGGGTTGATACCATCTAGATTTTCCTTAATGACCTGAAAGATAGGATGCAGTGTACCCTGGCTCAAGCTGGTTTCCAGAGGAACCTGGACAGGCTGGAGAAGTGGGCTGACTGGGCCTCATGGGTCCAGCAAAGACCCATGCCAAGTCCTGTCTCAGGACAGACAGAAATCTCCATGCAAGGGAACAGACTGAGGCTAGCTCCATGGAAAACCACTGGGGCCAAGCTGGCCAGGATAAGCAGCATCCTCTTGCAGCAAAGAAGGCCAACCATGCCTTGGGCTGTGTTAACCTGGGGAGACCAGGAGGAGAGGGAAGAGTCCCTACCCCTTCATTCGGCACTTGTTTGTTCAACCTGGAGACAGAGAGGTAAAGAGGAGAATTTATTGCTATCTGCAGCTACCTAAAGAAGAGAAGAAAGAGCCGGGCTCTTCCTAGATACCCCAGTGACAGCACAAGAAGTGAGGAACACAAACTGGAACATGGCAACTTCCTATTAGGTATCACGCAACAAATTTCACCTTGTGGGTGGTTCAGTCCTGGGACAGGGCCCCAGGAGTCTCCGTCTTTGGACACACTAAACACTCAGCTGGACAAGGCTTTGAGTAACTCAACCAAACTTCAAATTTGTCCCTGGTTTGAGCATGGGAACCTCAAGAGGTCAGTTTGAAGCTAAATTATCCAAGGTTTCAAATATCATGCTCAAAAAGGTTTTTTTTAGATCAGAGCATTTTTACCAAAAGATGTTTTTCTGAACCTTAACATCATATATCAGGCAGCAATAGCTTTTAAAAGCTCTATAGAAGAGGTTGGAATCAATCTTCTGCAGAGGAAGCAGAATAAGGTGAGAAATTACTTTCTTCTCCCTCAGAATATTCACAGTTGACTCCAAGATTATGACAAGATCATAAAAATCAAAAGCCTGTTAAAGGCATGGGCTGTCTATTCCACCACACAAACCTCTGCCACTAGACAATCAGTTTACCAAATGAATAATACACATATTTGAACAAACACTCTGACCACAAACCTACTGGTAAAATTTGTATATTTGACTGCCTGGAAATGCATCCCTAAGATGAAACACAAGGAAAAATTTCTGAAATTGTGAACAGTTAAAAATGGAAGTAATTTGTTTTCACTTTACTCATCCTTCCCACCTATTTTTTCTTCAAAACAAGCTTCTTGGAAGAATTACGGATAGTATTCAACACAGTGCTATGTGACAGCCCACAGATGGATACATTTCTAATGAACTTGGAGAAGTTAAAAACACAATGATAGCAGACATGAAAAAAAATCTGGCAAATTCTCCCTAATTAGATTACACTCTGCACACCCTTCTATATGAATGAGGACACAGCAGTGGAAACTGCCTGACAGCATTGTTAATACAACTGATCGGGTCTGTAGCTGGGGACATCTGTTTTAAAAGCTTGATGCAAATCTGCCCCTAGAGGCAAATCAGCCAGGCTTTGGACGTTGGTCTAAAATATTAAAAGCAAAATTCATACATGCTGGAAGCAGGTGCAGTTCCATTAAACTCACCACATTTCAGTGGAACCCTTGAATTCAAACAGTTCCAACAGTCTGCAACTGTGGCACAAGTGCAAAGAGAGATAAATCCTTTTGTTACAGAATGCTCAAATATCAGCAAAGTATAGTAATGCTGTTTCCCAGCCAGAAAGGTCTCACTAAAGTGATCAAAGTGCAAAGCATACTCAGTCCCTACTCATTGCCCTGCAAATCAAGGGCTTTCAAATTTTGCTGTGTTTTCTCTCTCATGCTTAATCTTCTTGCATACAGACATGCTGGAGGATATATCACCTTGATTAGAAGAGCAATAAAAACAATTTTACTTTTTTTATTCTGAAAGCAGAATCAATTAATGTTTTATTCCAAATAATGATCCATGGCACATGTCAAATATGGAAGGGGCAGAGGGGGGAAAATCTGGCAATGAACCTCCCATACATCATTTCAGACAACAGGCACACACCTCTGTATAAATAAATAACTGCTAAGCCATCCCCATTCATATTTCTAATTAGTGCAATCTATTTAACAGACACATAATATAGGTCAATTATGTAGGTCATGATAAATTTGTGAAGAACTTCAGCCTGTAGGGCACCAAAAAGACCACGTTGAGGCAGCATTTCCAAAGTTACAGTTCATTTCTGTGCAACGCTTGTGAGCAGCAGTGAGGAACAGCAGAGACCTGCTTGGTTTTTCTGGTTTGCCACAACCACTAACAAAAACATCAGTGACATCCCCTGGAAGACATCCTCTATGATACAAGCACAGCGCTGCCCCTCCAAAATTATTGAACCAGTTACTACTGGCCAAAATTGCCAGAAGCATAAATGTCTCAAAAAGTGTTTAATTTCTAGGAGTTTGTCAAAAACTTGTGAGGATCCAGAGGGGAAATGAAGAAATATTTTATTTATGCTTCCTCCATAGGAAAGGAAATGGCAATTCAGTATTTGTCTAGTATGTTTGACTGTGGCCCTCTGGACAGGCACAGAAGCAGCTCCAGAGAAGCCACAATATCCTGCCAAGGCCAAATCCTGCTTTGCTAGAAATTTTGGAAAGGAATGATGGAGAACCACAGTGGAGGGCATCAGAGAGCAGTAGGTGCCATGTGGGGTTTCAGATAAGTGACAGGACTGCAGAACTACCTATCCTGCTCAGGAATATGGGGAAGATGTGGTGATAAATCACCACAGCAAACGCTACAGGTGCGTGGTTTGCAGTAAGGAAACAAATTCAGTGTTCAGGGTTCAATGAACAACACACTTTTCTGATAAAGGTCAGCACTAATATAATTTGACCTTTGAAATGAAGGGAGAAAATGGATCTTGGATGAAAATTTTAGGTATAGGTCTAGTTGCTGTTACTTTTCCTTAGTATTTCCAAATATTTTTCTTCTTCAAGCAATCCCAACTCAGCATGCTGTGAGACAGGACTTCTGGCTTCTTATTCTGCTGTTAGCAGAGGAACTCCAAAATCTTCCAATGAAATATTTCAGGGAGTTACCTGAGGTACTCTTTGTACCTTAAACACACAGTAATATTAACAGCACTATTAAGTGGCTGGGGAGCGTCTGGAACCCAGGACACAGTTGGGAACTGAGATGCAGAGCAACAGCAGTTGGAAGGCTGGTGCCTGAACACCTGTGGGCCAGCTTCAGGGGCACCAGCCACAAGCTGGGAACAGATTCCTCATCCTTTTAAATTTCACAAACCTCCACTGCTGCCTGGAAGAACCAGTCCCCAGGCAGGGCAGGGGTAGGAGCACCAAGGGAA
This sequence comes from Sclerurus mexicanus, assembly GCA_013396755.1. NCBI lineage: Eukaryota > Metazoa > Chordata > Aves > Passeriformes > Furnariidae > Sclerurus > Sclerurus mexicanus. The sequence goes on along the minus strand of VWZF01000452.1, from coordinate 140,008 downwards.
ACATCCTCTGCACAGGGAGCTTTAATTATCTGTGCAGCTCTCAGAGGGCAGGTTTTCCACACTGCACATGTGCATCTGGGTCCACACATTGCAGCCCGAACTCTATCGCTGGGTACTTGTCAGCTGGTTGAACACCCATGTGCCTCTCTGAAGATGGGAGGAGATGGACCAGTCAGTGTGATTTGGCAAGTGTTGCTTCCTGGCTTGCACAGAACCTGCCGATCACATGCAGTTCATGGGCACACTGTGCCAAAAATACTGACCTTGTACTTCTATCTACAACACAATATTGCTACTGTCATAATAATCCTGACCAAATTGGTGAAATAATCTTTTAATCATATAGATTCTCCTGTTTGTGCAATTTGTCTTTGATTCCTGTTTTTTAATTCTCATTCAGACATCTAACACAATCGTTCTTATAACACTGTAGTGAGAGAGAGAATTTCCCAAATGGTTCCCAAACATCTGCATTCTAACTCAGGTATATATAATACACCAGACTATGAATCAAAATGTGCCCATATAAGTAATATGTGTAATACATAGACATCACACTTGAAAATTTGTTACAAACCACAGGCTATATGGCTTAATTCTAGGAATGACCACAGTACTGTGTGAGATTAAGTCTAAGGAACAAATCCAAAACTTCTTAAACCATCTACACACCATCCCAGTCCCCAGCTGTAGAACTGTTCCCATGCACATAAGTGGTGCTTTTCACAGGAGGAAAAAAACCAAACAACCCAGCATTACATTCCCATTTCTTTGTAATCTCTAGTCCTAACTGCAGGACTGTTTATGAACATATATGCAAGATAATTCAACTAAGACAAATAAATACTGTACTATTTTGCCCTGTCCCTGGGGAAATGGTGTTTCTGACAAAATACTGCTCTCTGCTGGCCTAACCTGCTTTTCCACCAGACCTCACTTCCTGACATCTGTCTTCCCTAGTGAAAAGGGAAAAGACCACCTTGTTTTGCTGACTTAGCAATTGGTGACAGGAGCATCTTTTATTTAGGATTGAAAAACATTATATTGCTAAGAACAGCAATACTGATAGCACCAAAATCTTTTGCCTTTAAGAAAAAACGAAAGTAGCCCTTGAACCCAAGTAACTCCTCAGAATTATTCCTACTTTCTTGCAACCTGAAAGAAGAAACAGGCTATTCATGTAACAAGCCCTCCCTTGTAACAAGCTTGGACAATGGAATATTTCTAAACATAAGGGACTCAAGTCCTGTGCTGGGTTTCAGAAAACTTGCTCCTAGGCAGGAATTTTCATAGCAGTCCAAAATCCCAGTGACAATCACAGGATTTGAGATGGGGCTCCATGGCCTTCTACTTTAAAAGACATGTCCAGACCTGCATAGCTCCCTGGCCCGAAACGAGTAGTAACTTTACGCTCTATTCCCATTTTTTTGTTGTTTTACAAAAAAAGGCATCACTCACACCAAAGCTAAATGAAAACCATCTTATTTGCACTGCATTTACCTTCACACTGCCACTAGATATCACTGGGCTACAGCTGGCACAGCAACACCCATAAAAAAGTGTAAAATTTTAGTCTGTCAGCATCTTATATTTTGGGTCAGAACAAGGTGATGCCATGCTGCAGACTCACCAAGACCAGCAACTCATGGCCAGCTGCAAGGATCATCCTCTTCTCAGCCCCAGAGATAAAGGGCATTTACCCAGCAGTCAGGCTGCACCTTTTCTGAGGTTCTCCTGTATATCTTCTTCTCATTTGGTTTACAGTTCTGGAGATGCTGTGACTGTCAGGAATGCTGCCCTATTTTGTGACTGTCACCATAGTCCCAATGGTGTAATTTTGGGATTATCACCTACAGGAATTACCAGAGCATTCTCGGCTATTTGTTTTTTTTTTTTTTCCAAGCTGCTAGCAAACAGGTTTCTATGGTGAAACCACACTGTCAGGGTCTTGCCTACAAACCAGGTCATAAACTAAACACAGAGTTTGTTGCAATCACATCACAAAAGAAACACAAATCTTAAAAAAAATTCTTTATGCCGTAATCTTTCTTTGCAATATTCTCTCATTAATAGCATGATTTCTTTTAAAAATAATTATACAACATAAAAACATGTTAGAAAAATAGTTGGAAAGATCAGTTTCATTTACCTGTGTAAAACAGAAAGGGACTTTGATTTGAACAGTAATTACCATTTGAAATTCCTCAATGCCTGCTACCCACAGGACTGGGGAAAAAATCTGGCAAAATTACTTTACTTTCCAAACACTGCTATGAGGGAGTCATATACTGGAATAAATAACACCCTGGGAGACTCTGCACTCATTCCCACAGCAGGCTTTTTCATTACAGACACCTGCACACACATGGAGCTGTGGGAGCAACAGTGGGACTTGCTGGGACGGTGCAAGCCTCCTGCATGCAACCAAAAGCATCATGACTTAGATTTCTGCTCTCCATCCGATTTCCAAATTGGTCTCCATCTCTTCATGCCTCATGTTTACTGTGGTGCTCTCACACATAGAATCATTAAGGTTGGAAAATGCCTACAAGATCATTAAGTTTAACCTTTGACTAAATACCATGCCTGCTAAACCATACTGTGGAGAGCCATGTCTGCTCATTTTCTGAATACTTCCAGAGTTGGTGACTCCACCACTTCCCGGAGGGATTTCTTCCAATGCTTTGTCACTCCTTCAGTGAAGACATTTTTCTGACAAGCTGAACCTCCCCTGGTGCAACTTGGTGCCATTTCCCCTTGTCCTATCACTTGTTGCCTAGGATAAAAGGCTGACCCACAGCTCACCACCACTTCTTTTCAGGTAGTTGTAGGGTCTCGCTCACAAACTCCCTCTACTCACTCTTCTAGATGGGCTGGAGCAGAAAGCTGCTGCTGCAGGAATAATTTTAGCTGGTGAAAACCAAAATTACCTGGATGGCAGAGGAGCCACTAAGGAAGCTACTCAAGCAGGAAAACTGTTAAAGGAACACGGTGTAGCTACCTGAGGAACTTGTTTGCTACCTGCATCAGAGCCATACCAACCTGCAGGTCAAGAGCTCCTGGTAGGCTCTCACCAGGGCACAGAGGGTGCCCAGCAGCCCTGCCAGCCATCTCCTGGTGGCACTACCCCTGGGCCATGGGGGCTCTCCCACTGCTTGCACAGGCCCTGCTCTGCCCCACCTCCCCAGGGACTGCTCCTCTTGTCCACAAAAATAGCAGGTAGCATTCCTTACCTGGTGTGCAACAAGCCAATAATTACACACTCAAGAGAGACACTGTTTGTTTCTTTCTTTCAGAGTTGTGCAAGTTTGGATGCTCGGTGGCATTCCACAAATCAAGGACACCCCTCCAGACTTTCCATGCCATTCTTTATACACAGAAATTTAGTGTTAGTAGCATCCCAAGTACAGCCCCTCTATTAGGATTGATTAGTAATTATCACACAAATCATGTAATCCCACCTAACTTCTACACATGCTCAGGTGAAGGGTCTTCGCCCGGGCAGGGCCTTTTTGACCAGCAGGTGTGATTTTTAGTTCTGAAGATAGTTCAGCTACAGGATATATGGTCCATGAGCCTTTTGCCGAGTTGGCAGTGTATACATCAACATCTTGATTTGCTTTGTCCTTAGAGCTTGTTATTATCTCCAGGGTGCCCTTGACTAAGTGATGCTAACAACCACTTGCTCTACTGACATGCAGCAGTATCTTGATTTACGTCATCCTCAGAGCTTGTTATCTGCTGTCTGTTCAGCCAACCAAGTCTCCTTTCTTGCTAATTAGGCTTGAAAACATACAAAGCTCAAACATCGAATAACCCCCTGACTTAAGGTAATTTTGGCATATTGCACATTCTCCAACGCTGCTCCGCACACCTCCCGACTCCGCGCCGTTCCGCTGTTTCTCAGCACCTTTCCGCGCNGGCAGGCAGGGGGGCAGGCAGGGGCGGAGAGCGGGCCGTGCGGGAGCGGGCGCCCAGCCGGGGCCGCGCTTGCCCGGGCTGCCGGGCGGGCCGTGCCGGCACCCGGATCCCCTTCTGCCCTCGGCGGCGCAGGCGGGGGGCGTTTTCCCTTCCGGAAACATACGCGTT